>JAULBP010138835.1:0-16171 GCA_032355345.1 Lepetodrilus pustulosus | reverse complement strand
TAGAAATCCCATAGGCGACAGTGTTAACATATTTAAGCAGAACTAGTGAACCAGTGAGTCAAATACCAGCAAACATATCTTATTGCAAAATTCACTTCACTAGTAGACTATTAGTAGAACAAAAATCATGTGTTGCACTGCTTCCCTTGAAGTGACAGGAAGTGATGTGAGAGCTCCGTAGATTCGCACAAAATGTGACAGTATATTTCAGCCACAAATTCAATCGAATCTGAACCTTACAAATGTAACAAATTATCACTGCTGGCAATACAACTGGATTTATTTGAAGTGCTAGATATATATCTTGTCAAATTAACATTGATAACCAGTCACTGGCCAGTCAATCACAGTATTCTGAACTTACTTAGTACGGCGGGGGCCTTGTTTTGGGTTCTTTATAACCTATACTATCATCCACACTCCTAATCACTCGCCTACAATAACTCACACTCAAGATACATTGCTCACTCTAAGTCAACATATACCTTTTTCAGAACGACATTTTAAGATTATTCTATACGATACGATGCTCGATATATGAACCACAAGTTTAAAACTCACTAGTTGGTGACAGACATGCCTGAGAGGGAAATATTGTGTTAAATATCACGCAGAGAGCAACCTACTCTACGTGTTTTATGCCATTTGCGAATTTCCTTTCTAAATCTTCCCTATAGACGGTAAGATCTTGTTTCTGCTGTGATTAGTAAAACTACCCTATTCTCTCTGATCTTATCATATAGATTACCAAGCTAATGAGTGTGTAGGGAATGGTGTTACAGTGGTATATATCTTATTGCTGATCTATCACAGATGCACGTCTGTTGCATGACCAAAGCTTTCGGATATTCACATTGATCAGAATATTACGTTGTAACGTTAATGCCCTGAATAGAATATATATATATATGTGAAGTGGACAACTGAACGTAATGCGATATTGGTTAGGGTAATGGTTGATTAATTAATCACAATAGTAATAATAATAATAATAATAATAATAATAATAATAATAATAATAATACAAATAATAATTATAATAGCAATAACAATAATATAAAGTATGCTTGTCAAACTGAAGAAATACGTGAAAACTTCCTGTGAACAGAAAGTGCAATATTCCACATTGAAGAGATGGGCTGAAGTTAACAAATTGCAATAACAGTTATGTACACACACCAGTATATAATGAACGAGATGTGGTTAAATTGTTATCTGGTCATAACACATTAATTAAAATATATAATATATTAGCCAACAGTTGTCAAAGTTGTCTTGTTCTTGGTTCACCATAAAGACTCTGCCAGCATTTCACGCACACAGGGCCTTGCGGCAGATAACATCGAAATATTATTTCGTATTGGCGAATGAATCTTGGCTGTAGAAGAACATTAAAACAGATGAGGAATTTGTCATCAATCTGCAAATGCTTTCGCATGCCACTGGCTTAACCCTCACCTCCCTACTGCAGGCAACCGGAGATACCCTAAAGAGCTGTGTTTGTGCATAATCCAGCAGGGAGAGAATGAACATAATCTGCTGTCCACCTTAGCTATATAGTTTTGTATAACAATAATTGTTCTAAAGCAGCACACATCTACAGCTCATGTCCAGTATGGGCAGTACATTCTCTGTATGATACCAATGATCTCCTAATGGTGTCTCCGAGTAAAAGGATGAACGTGGAAACCAGTAACAAGTGAGGACTACCTCCAGCGCCAGGAGGTGCCGTAGAATGATCTTAGCATTACGAGAGTCGTACCTCTGACAGGGTATAAGGGCTACGACTCTCGTAGCACTACGATCGGTCTGTGGAACATCCAGCATGCAATGATCACTGATGATCACTTATGATAGTGATGGTGGAGATAATGGTGTGTAGAATAACATACTTCAGACATCATACTGTTGTGTACCAACTTTAATGTTTAAAGGTATACTATCACGGTTGATTGTCCTAGATAATTACCAAACTAATTTCTGTCCCAGACAATTTACGTTTGATTTGTACACCCAAAAGTTGTTATTTACTGGCATACTAAGTCCCCAACACTTGATATTAATAATAAATTTCATATTTTATATTAATTTTTAGTCCTGACTAATAATTATCTTGTCTTTAATGTATTCATGATATATAAAGCAATCGTAGTTCTTTCGTCGTACTCATTGGAGAGTTATGTCCCCTTGCGTTAATATAAAGAAGGACAACTAAGGTTGTTCAGGTTGGTATATAAACAGCAAAATCCAAAGCAGTTATTGAAATTGAATTGTGCCTACTGTACAGCGGTAGAAAGGTTTTTGTAAGTACAAACATGATTATGTATGTATGTCAAATACTTTGTCGTTGTAGCTAAGAATTAGTCAAAAACGGCCATATTGATAATGTTTGTATACAATTAATACAATTTGCTATAAAGATGGCATGTGCGGAATGGAAGTGCATTGTTTGCACGTGTAAAATGTCAGCTCTCTAATCATAGTATGGACGTCTGTGAAAAAGACATGTCCGTGTGATGATGTCAAATTCTATGAAGTTCAACATTGCATGGTATAATTGTCTTTAGCTGTCGAATAAACCTATTCTAAAACATATACATTTATATTATTATACTAGTGAAATGAATATTAATACAAATAAGTACTATGCGTTTATTTTTTGGAAGAATATATTATTAATTACATTTTTTATATAGTCACATTAATCAGTTTGTTATTGCAATGTTGAGGAAAATATGTACTACTTTTGCTGTTGCTATTTTTAGTATCGACATGTGGATATACTATTTCCATACAACTACTCAATAAGGCTAAGTTATATCGTGGACCACGTCTGTTGATAGCATAGTTAGAATTATCAATTAAAATAAGAAAAGAAAGCACAAATTTCATAGCAATGAAAAACGTACTGCTTTAGGACACAATATTTACATTTGTTTTGATGCAATCCATGTTTCTCATACATTTTTCAGTTGGATGACAAGACAAGATTTATCACAATAATATACAATATAAGTTGTCAACTCGTCATGAGGGGTATATGGAATGATGGACCGCGCGAGAGAGCTCTTGTACCCCGAGCCGTTAGGCGAGGAGTACAAGGGCTCTCGCGCGGGGTCCATCATTCCATATACCCCGAGGGACGAGCTGACAACGAATTTATCCTACCGTCATGTTACTGTACGTGAACACGATGTCTAAATTCAATCAAAA
This sequence comes from Lepetodrilus pustulosus, assembly GCA_032355345.1. Taxonomy (NCBI): domain Eukaryota; kingdom Metazoa; phylum Mollusca; class Gastropoda; order Lepetellida; family Lepetodrilidae; genus Lepetodrilus; species Lepetodrilus pustulosus. The sequence goes on along the minus strand of JAULBP010138835.1, from coordinate 12,958 downwards.
CGTTTGTCTGCCTGAAAAAGTCGTAAGCCATTTTGGCATCATATATCGTTGTGACGTCATGGCGCTTACCCTCAACTCATATGTAAAGACATTATGCCGTTGTCATAGCAGCTGGTAATAAATGAATTATTTGTAAACCTCCCAGGTGGGGTATATGGAAATTTGTACTATCTATAAAAACAGAAGGAACTTGCATGAAAGGTAGGATAATGTCTGTTGCCATATGTCTCGCTTTTGTCATAATTCTTCTACATCCTTCCTAGAAAGATGTGTTTCGAAGATCTGTCATGTGCAGTGTTGGACACAATTAACTTCAATAAGTTGTCTAAACTTCCAATGATGTCAATTGTTCTTGTTGCATTAAACTGGGTTGATCAGAAATTTAGTTGAGATCTAATTAAATAAAAAAAAAATGCGTTGGTTGGGTTGTTAGTTTAGTTTGGTCTATGCGACATAAGGCACTAATTCATTCATTCTATGCAATGTATACAAATGTTACTACTGGAAGAAAACATTTATCAAAGGTGTTTATTAACCCTCTCCCTGCTGGATTAGGAACAGACACTGCTCTTTTTGGGCATCTCCGGTGGCCTGCATCAGGGAGAGGGTTAAAGGTGTATTCTTCTATTTGTAGGCTTTGTATCAAAAGTGCTTTGTTCTATTTGCAGGCATTTGAGTTGGCGACTGGCGATTATTTATTTGAGCCTCACTCTGGTGAAGGGTACACGCGTGATGAAGACCACCTGGCTCATGTTATAGAACTCCTCGGCCCGATTCCTAGACATATAGCCCTGGCCGGCAAATACTCCCGCGAGTACTTCAATAGGAGAGGTGAGTCAAGTAACTGCGATCCTGTCATGCTCACTTGTATTAAGCATGTTTTATTGCCTTTGGTCTCCTGGAAAAATATTATACTTGTTAATATACTTCCTGGGGAGTTGAGAAAGAAAATGAGAGCACATTGATTCATTAACTGGGGTAATAATGTAGGAATATTAGCCCATTACTGCAACATTCAGTGCTACAGATGTTGCGGGTTTCCTCTTGCCCTAAACTGACAAGTCGTGATGTTAGTGAAAGATTCTAGAAAGCGACTATAAACCCCATTACAAAAAAACAACCAAGACGATCCAATAACTTAGATATTTGAGTGTGTGTGTGGCCAGTGTTGGTTGGTTTGGGGTTTAAAGCCACTTCCATGATTATTTTCATGGCTTGTGCAGCCAGGGTAACTCTTGCCTTGCGTCTCAAAATTGAGTATAGACTGGCATGTTCACATTCATTTATTCAAATTTTTATTGTTATGTTTGTATTGTATCTATGATTACACGAGTGAGATATTCTCACTGCAACATAAAGCACTAATTCATTCATTCTTGATTACATGATGGCTATTTGGAACTGTGAACAATTCCTGAAGTGATGTTAAAACACTTGACATCGCTCTCATTAGTAAAGTATTTTTCATAATTAGAAAATCTATAGAAATGTTAAGCTATATTGTTGTATATCTATGAAATATTTCCTCTGTTGGTCGACAAGTCCGTCTCGTTTTTGTTTTTCAGTCTAGTATGTAAACAACAATGTACTGAATGAAGCAGTAGTATAATCCCATACTTTTATTTCTGTTCAGAACCCTCTCCAGGTGCTGGTGAACGCCATCATCAACAGCGGGCCCCGTGAAGACTCGACGCGTATCGGACGCGCGGGTACCGTGAGGAGGCAGGCTGTGGACGTGTCGCCACTGCGCCGTGTCAACCAGGCCATCTGGTTGCTATGCACTGGGTCACGCGACGCTGCCTTCAGGAACATCAAGACCATTGCCGAGTGTCTGGCCGACGAACTCATCAACGCTGCAAAGGTAAGGACAACCTCCCTATCGTTGTCAAAAGTGGCAATATTCCTCTAACTCTAACATGGACTATATAGTATACAGAATGGTGCTCCGAAAAGTTACTCAACCCTCTCCCTGCTGGATTAAGTGCATATCCGATTGCCACCAGCATGGAATGAGTAAATAATGCATTTATTGAGCACCGATATCTTCCAACGTAAGCTGCTCAGTGGTGCTTTAACAGAACTAACGTTACTACTAATAATAGGAAATATAGTGCCCCCTCGATATAACAGTCCAATGCACCACAGATTTGTATATAGGGTCAGATGTGGATCCCATTTTTATTTTCATTATTTCCCTGTACTACACTACCGTATCGTACAAGGCGGTGACTATAACACGGGGGGGATATGTCATGGACCCCAACTTCAGCGTTATTTCAAGGGGACACTATATATCTTGCCCAAATTCTCTATTGATGTGGAATATTATTTGCTTCACAAATTCATATTCAACCTTGATATTAATTGCATCAATGTTTATCAACAGATGTCTGTCACAACTATGTGGTTGGTTGTAGAGAAATTAAAGCAGTCTTTTATTTAGAAATCATTCAAAACTTTCTGTTTACATGTACGGACCAAGCAGTATAATGAAGCCATTTTTTTTATTTCTAGTGAAAATGGAACAAATTGTGATCGGTTTTGCCTTTGTGTGTTTCAGGGTTCGTCCAACTCTCACGCTATCAAGAAGAAGGATGAACTGGAGCGTGTGGCCAAGTCCAACCGTTAACCTGTAACAATAGTCTTTATCTGCAGGGGAAATTAAAAAAAATATGTAAAATTTTATTAGAGTTGTTTCGTTTCCATCCTCGAGATATTTGTAAGAAGTGGATGTCGCACGAACTTAATACTGATCAAACTAATATTCAACAAAATTGAGGTCCAGTGAATGCAGTGATTGAAATAGAGCCTGCCCAGAGGTCATTGTCTCCCTAAATCGGTCCCCCTAAAGTTACAAAAGCGGTGCCTGGATGACCTCACTTTTGGAGAACTTACAAGTGCAATTATTATCTGGTTATCCGAATATCTAACGACTAGCGTTTCCGATAACATTTACAAATAGCAAACGTCCGTAAGCTCAACACCTTACTCTTCACAGTAAATAGATACCGTAGCGATGCCGAGCTTAGTTAACTCTACGCAGCTGCTATGATGCTATCCAACTAAGTTAGCGATACCCCTTGATCAGTGTGAGGAGTTCTTGTTGTCTTCCGGTTTTTAGCAGACGGCTGACAGTCATGTCGATCTTGTGCTATTTTAAATCAAAGTGTCGGTTCTAAATCAAACTCGTCCACGGTTGCGTCAACTTTGACAACTAGCAAGGACTATGAAGCTAACAAACAAAAACGTAGCTTCGTACCAAATTGGACAACCACATTTCCATGCGTTACGTTTACGGTGAAACGTCGGAAGTGCAACGTAGACAACATGTTTACGGCTGGCTCTGACCAAATAGTGTCTAATTAGTATGAATACAAGCGTTCCTATTGACACATGCACGTATTACACGTGCAGTCTGCTAAATTAGTGTTTAAGCAATATCTAGCTTTCCAACATGAACATGCGTTTCAGAGTTGAACATGGAAACTGAACAATAAATCTATTAATTTGTTGTTTCCATTATTGTTGCACTACAAAATACATTATACTATGATGAAAATTTTCAATTTAGAAACGATCAATTAACGAATGATATTGTCTAAATTCCAAACAGTAGACCTTTTACTGTTTTAATCTTTTATCTCCTTAAAATATAAGTCGAGGTACCGTTTCCTACCAATCAATTTGGTACCGTTTTCGCCAATTTAATATTCGATTTTCGTCAATATTGTGAGCCGTTTTGGATGTTGCTGTTTTCTGCTTGAATCCATCAGCTAATAATAATATGAGCCAATCAAATTCCTTATAACGCGAAACCCCTTGTAGTGTGACAGCGTGTAACACTGTTGTGTTCTTGCTGTCAGGAGAGCACGTTTCCACTCCTGAAACGTGGTATTTCACTGCATTTATGTAATAGAGCTTATCCTGAAACCAGAATACTGACGGTATCTAAAGACATAAGGGTAATAATCTCTATATCATGCAATGTCAATCTTAATTGACGATCATGTCTGCGGCAGAATGAAAGAATAGAGCACAGATAAAGCAAAAGCCGATGTCATCTGTGTGTGATGTCGCAGTCGCACGTTTGTGACGTTGCGGACAATAAAAGACCCACACCCAACATAAACTCAGACCGATATAAAAAATATCTGTAGGCTGAATCTAGACTCGCATCACAAACAATTTATTACCCCAGTGTGCCGTTTCAAACTGTCATATACTGATATGTTCCGCCCGGTACGTATTGGTATCTAGCGCTCCCATTGATTGAAACTCTGGGTCGTTACTCTGGTATTAACATTGTTGTAAACATTATTTTAGATTGAATCTACACAAAATACATCTGGAGTAATAAACAGGATATTACACGTTCTATTTAATATCAAATTTATGTCCCTGTGAAATTTACACTCGCTAAAGATCGTGCAATAACATTATTTCACTTGGGACAAAGTTGATATTAAATAGAATTGTGTAATATCCCTTGTCTACAATCTTGACAAGTCGCAGTTCACCTTGAAACTATTTAGTTATGCGAGTCGTGGCTTTGATGCAATCGATTTTTCTTTTCCACATCCGTACATGGCAACAGACTGGGATTTCAGCAGAAAACAAGCCCATGGTCTACAAGCCATATCCATGCCAAATAAATAAGACCCGGAAAAGAAAAATATATATATATACTTTGTATCAATAATTTATTATCTAATACATACTCTTGGTAAACATATCTGACATGATGTAAGCTAAACAATTTTTTAGCTTGTAATATAATATTCCCAGTATATGAATGTATTACGGTATTGAAAATTAAGATTGCATAACGGTTAAAACATTAGGTCCTTATTACATTTTCCCTGATAACATAGTTAGGTTACAATCTCGGACAAAATGATAATAAACATTCCAAGATAAAATTCTATTTTACACTACAGGAATTTTCCTTCAAAATGACCATTTTTGTACAAGAACACACTCTTATTATAGGGTTGTTGCTCCTGCCCTATGGCTGAATCCAAAGAAAATGTTCAATCTCGCGCACACTTCTGAAAAGTTCATGCCGATGGCAATCTTCGTTCATTGGCAGAAGGATGATGATGATGAACAATGTGCAAGTAAAGTGAGTCTCGTTCGCCAGAACGATCGTAGCTCTATGAGAGTCGCGACTCCTATACGCTACCATAGAATTGTGAATTTCATGGCACTACGACCCTTCTGTGGAATGAATGGTGGTTGGCCAGGACCCTCTACTACTTGGTCAGCTGACTGGGTGCCGAGAAGAAACCAGTTCCTTGCTTGCTGGCTGCACGAGACGGAGCTAATCCAAGCATCTTCTGGATGTTCTGAAAATAGAGACATTTAATTAATAACGATTACAGCGTGAAATAGATTATATGATGCAGAAATGTTACGCAACATCTGAAGATTTGTCATCACAAAGTCGGATGAGTCATTTATCATCACCATTCAATGTCTATAGAGTGTCGTTTGATTTCTTGGTGTGGTGTTTTTCAGTGGTTATAGAATTGAACTTGGTTGTAGTCACTTTAAAAGATTATTTCACTCGTATCAGTTTGTCAGATGGAACCCTGTAAAACCTGCCCGACAATTTGAGCAGCACCTCTGGCCGTGTTTGATTGGGACTATTCGACAGGAGGGTTGGGCTACTGCGCATACTCATGAGCATAAAAACTGATTTTAATAGCGTGAAACGATCATTACTGACCCATTAGATTTGCTTTTCATGCACCTGCCTACTCAGGTCTCAATCAAATACGGCCTCTTATTCAAGTCAAGGAAATAGCCGATTTTCTTTTCCAAGGCAACATAATTCATCATGGTTGCCTGTTAATAACCCTATAAAGTTCTAGCTAGGCATTTTAAGAAGTCTTAAAAGTTTCATTATTGTAAAACACACATTCAGTCTTCTGTCATTTTCAATCATGGCTACTACTATCATTACTACCAATTTCACAGATGAGAGTCTCACAGACGTTTTAATTTTGTGTATGTTACAGTGATATTGGCCTAGCTTACCTGTCTGATGAACATTGTACTAAGGATGTAGAGAAAGATGAAAGAACAGTCGTAGTAATCCTCTCCAGGAAGATTCCGATGTGAGATTCCTTGCAGTAGAGATATTGGTAAAAATGGCAGCTTGGCAACAACCCGTCCGTCAAATCTGAAAAGCACAATAAATTAATACATCTGCAATGCCCTTCAATTGTTTCTACCAGGCATGGCAACAGACAAATGTGGTCAGCGGGAAACAAGCCTGGGGTCTGGAGGCCGTCCAGGGCAAATAAATTGACGTCGGGGTATCCTTTCACAAAGCTCTCTTATCCACTAAGAGGTCATAGCGCTCTCTTAGCAGTGCATAAACTATCGGCAAAGAGAGCGCTATGGTCTCTTAGTGGATAAGAGCTTTGTGAAAGATTACCCTGGGGTGGTATCCTATTAATGGCTTAAGACAAGTCAGCTAAACACTAACTTTGCAACACATTTTGACCAAGTTTTCTATATTGGATTAGTCTAAAGTTTTAGACATATTCAATAAAGTTTGTGTAAACCAAATACAGAAAACTTGGTCCAAACTAAGGTTTTTGTTGCTGACTTGAGACAATTAAAAACTTAAGCTGTTTATAGGATACCACCCCTGGACAATAAAAATAACGATTTTATTAACATACTGTTTTAACCGTTTAAGAATACAACAGTCTCAGAATGCATAAGGGTATTGTAAGTTGTATCATTCTTGCAGACAATTTAATATTTCAATGAAAGACAATGGAAATCATGTAATGTTTAGGAATTATGCCAGACCTTGGTGGACCATCATTGAGACTTACATTGAGTTAAACATGCTGAGGAGAGCTGTAAAAGCAAATCCAATGGCAAACATGGACTTCATTTTCACCTGGAACAAACCGATTGAATCATTATTAAGTGGAACATAAAACTAATTTGCTATAGTACTAATGCTTTATATTGTTTTTCGACATACAATATGGAAAAAATGCTTCTAAATTATTATTATTATTATTATTAATATTGTTATTATTCAATAGGTAAACATCAACACTGCAAAGTACTAGTACAGTGTTCCCTCGATATAACGCTGAATTTGGGGTCCATGACATCCCACCCGCCTCATACGAGAGTACAGGTGAATAACAAAAATAAAAATGGGATCCACATCTGACCCAGCCTTGTATCCGAATCTGCTGTGTATTGAACAGTGCTATATCGAGGGAACACTGAATTCTACAAAATGCCACTTTATGCGACTTACAAATGATAAATCTCTGCTGTTTGTTTTCAGCTTTTCCTCCTGACGTTCTGAAACATACAATTGGAATTTAAGATTACATGTATAAGATTTCATGTATAGCGAGTACCTATAAGAAGAGGTTGACGTATCCGATATCTCTCTTATTTGGAAATGTATACTAATTCTAACAGAAGCTGAAGCTACAACATTTAGATTTTCAATGATGACCATGTACTAAGAAAATTTTATGGTACCGTAATGGCCATTTGCAAATCTTGCATTTGATTGATCAGATTGATTGAATCCGTGTTTTATGTTGCAGCAGGAAGATTTAACTCATACGTGATGACATGAATGTTATGCATATATTTGGTATATGAATGTGTAGACTTGTACCCAGTTTTTTCTTCTGTCCTCGGTAGGATGTCTCTCCGCCAATCTCTCTCTGCTTCTCTACTGTAACCATGGAAACAAAAAGGTACATTACTCTCACAAGAACCAACATTCATAACAAATTTGCACATTATCGTAATCATGAAACAGAGACATGATCACATCATCTTGAATAAACAAATCATGCGATGATTCAACAATATTCAGCGTTTTATACATTAATTATATGATAATTGGTTGGGGAAAACAGAAAAGTAGTACAGAAACAGTGTTTTAAATACAAAAATAATTAATCAGGTGGTCATTTTCCATAGGCCCAATGTTAATGGTGGTTAAATCTGCAATTTTCATGGATTTTCAAATGACCCCCAGGACCTCTCTCTATTTCAATCACTGAGAAATGTATACATTATGGCAAAATAGACATTGATACCATTGAGAATACTAGTATGAGGATAAACATGAAGATAGTAAGGGATGACATAAAAATCTAGACAAGAGCATGGGTAAAAACTTACATTTTTTACTTTGCTTTTCAACTTCAGCCTTCAACTTTTTATATTTTTCTGTGCGATACACCAACAACCAAGTTAGACCTAGAATCAAAAGAACAAATTAAACGTAAATAATCAATACAAGACAGGGGTCAGACGTGGATCCCATTTTTTATTTTTTTTATTTCCCTGTAATATTGTATAAGGCAGGTACTATAAGGCGGGGGGTATATCATGGACCCCAACTTCAGCATTATATCGAGGGGACACTGTACTTGTAAAGTTTACAGTGTGATACAGAGTTCAGATACTATGTAAAGGAAAATCTTTTTTTAATACTTCTTGGGAAAATAAACTGCTTTGAGCATATGCATTAATATATTTTTTTATCTGATTAATGAACCCAGATTTATGACCATTCGTTGTTCAGATAAAAATTTGCTACCCTGCACAGAGCTTTAGGTTGAACTTAGTTATGAATTCCTGGATATGCGAAGGACTAATTATCTTGTCTTTGGGGCATCAGTTTAATTCTAAGAAATCAAGTCCTACAACATTGAATTCCAGGAAAGCGCAGTCGAGTTATGCCCCTTTGTATGCATATGAGGAAAACGAAAGTAGGGGCCTACAGATTGAATGTCGCTAGTAATCAATTCACAATTATCTTGGGTGTGGAGTGGTATTTTGTCTACTATACAGCGATGGAAAGGTTTTTTGAAGTACAAATGTGATTTTAGGTATGTCAAGTGAATGTACATGTGGCTAAGAACGTCCAAACCAACCATAATTTATTTAGAATCTATTGATTAAATATCTGTGATGTTATGCCTTTGAATCTAATCGTGGAAATAGCTTTAGCAGTGGGTTTTTTTTGTTATTTTTTTATAAAATGACAAGGAAATTAGTGTTCTTTACGTTTAACATTATAATTTTGATACAATCGTCAACAGATCGTGCGCAGCTCGATTCAAATCTTAATATCACGAGAACCGGTTACTCGATGCCATAACGAAAACCGGACAATCGTATATCCGAAAATAATATTCGTCCGATTTCAACAATGCAAATTCAATTTTAAAGTTTTAATGCAAGTCATTGATGAACATTTCAATAATAAATATGCTGATTGAATACCTTCTCCTAATAATGCCGTACATATCGAAATAAATACGATTAGAATGCAATCCGCCAACATGACTGTAAAATTATGACGGAAACGGAAGTGCTGTACAAGATGTTATATACTAAACTACTTATTTGCTTCAACGGCTGGAGAAACACATAAAATCAAATATATTTCATGCCCTGATAATAAAATAAATAACAACGCAATAAATAGCGTTGTTTCATTTGTTCTGCATTAAATAATGCCTATCAAACTACATAAATAACATTAACATGTTTAGATAATGTTGGATTGGGAAAATGGAATTTAGGGGAATAGTTTATTGGCCAAAATGGTTAAAGATTGTGTGCGCGCTGCCCAACACTAATAAAATACAGACAAAAACCAGCATTGGGATATGCGTGTTGAGGTTAAATCTTTTTGTTTTTATTTTCATTTCCCCCTTTAAATGTTTTGATTTACTAGTAGTTCAGTAAAACTCTAGATATTTAGCTGATTATCTTGTTATGGAACTGCAGACTTTTGTTACTGTAGAAATCCACACACTGGACCCAAATGCAAACGTTGTTAAGGTGAGTAATGTTGATAAAAAGTAAAACATAAAACCATGGCTGTTGTCAGCTGGTTGTCTGTCTTTAGATCTAGCTGTTACCTGTACGGTGACCGTGACAAATAGCTACAGTCAGTACAAGAGGGCAATTTAACTTTACAAACGAATTTAAAGGGACACATATTTTGCTCTAATATTAGAAAGATCTACTTTTACCTTCCTTGTATTTCTTCAGCAGTTCTAAAAGGGAATGGCAGGAGTAAAGTCCTTGAAGCACACGTAAAATATAAGTTTAAGTACTAGTATTTATGAAGTGGAATATGACAATATGACAAGTAGAACTGGAAAGGCCATTGTTTGCTTGCAGGTGTCTGTTCCTTCAACAGAAGATGAAGTGTCCGTGGATGTGCTTCACTCTAAAGTCTGTAAACAGTTTGGTAATGAAATATACTGTCTTTGCATTAAATTTAATTGAGTATTCTTTAAGTAAATGAAAACAAAATTATTCATATGTAATATTTTAATAAACTAATATTTTCCAGACTTAACATATTTTGTTTTTCTTGTTTTATGATGTAAAAATGCTTGATTAGACACTAACCATAATTTTGTACATGTAATGATATTCTATTTTAATATGGTTATAAGTTAACGTCATTTTCTTTTCAGGATTGAAAAAGAGCAGCTGGAGACATTTTGCAATTTTCCAGGGAATTGACAAACTTGTGAAAAGATACAAGGCTTCTGACAACATTGTTATACCAGCCAGAGGTAGGCATTGAATCCAGTATAACATACATTACGTACCATTGTAAACGATATTGAAGTATGTCCAGATAATTGAAATTATTTTAAGTCTGAATTTAAAGAACAGTAAATAGTCATGCTCCCTCCCACATTTACATGGCAAGTTGTTTTCGTAATTTTATAGTTTGTTATAATTATAAGCTTTTGTATGGGTACCAAGTAGGACACAATACATGGGTTGTTGTGTATTTGAGTTCGATGTTATGGGTAACAGGGTAGCATTATATCCACAGTTCCCTATCCATGGCATTTATTTCCTTTTCATTTATAATTTATTTAAATCTCTCAGTACTTGCAGGTTTACTGCAAAATTCAACTCTACTGGTTGCAGGTTTCCTCCAGGCCTAAACTGCCAAGCCATGATTTAAGTGAAAGAATATTGAAAGCGACTCTAAACCACAATTACAAAAAAAAAAAATCTGTATGTGTATGGACTTTAACTGCGGTTCTAGTATTTTATGCTTACAATTATTCTCCAGAGCTGAGCCTCAGGAAGTGGTGCCTGGATCCTAGCACAGAGACCAAATTGTTAAAGTCTGATAGCCAGGCTGTACACCTCATCTTCCTTCAAGCACAGCATGACGTGGAAACAGGTAAGCACACGCATCGTACCACGGAGGGTGAGAAATGAATGGAATACAGTATCCCCTCGATATAACACGGTTTGATACACTGTGGATTTGGATATAAGGCGTGGTCAGACGTGGATCCCATTTTTATTTTTGTTATTTCACTGTAATATCGTATAAGGTGGGTACTATAAGGTGGGGGTATATCGAGGGGACACTGTATACAGTGTCGGCATCTATATACCCAGGCAATCTGCGTTGATCGGCACAATTTCAAAGTCTCAACCAACGACAGTGCACTCTTGATAAACTGAGTACGCCGGCACTCTCCTAAATCCAGCATATTATCTTGGTCCAAACGAGTGCCGATTTAGACAAAGTACACTATATCTTTTCGTTTTTTAATTTAGAAAACAAAAGAAAATAACAACAATATAACAAATATTACAAAGTCTTCCTGAACCACATATTCTATTCTAGCTTGCCAGAAAACCCCAAAGGGCCTTACACAGTACACATGTATTTATTCTATAGACAAACCAGAAGGTCTGCTGACAGATCTGCATTACACGAGACCCAAGTGCTGACATAACTGATGAATTCCTTCCAAACAAGCCCCACTTGCACCTGTTGTTAAAAACGAAGCTGAAGGTGAACCCCGGTTTGTTGTGCAACATACTTGAACCAGTAGCCTAACTGGATCTTCTTCTCATTAACCCTTGGATGCTGTCAGATAGGCTCTGTAGAGGAGATAGGGGAGCTAATCCAGCATGTGGAGGGTTAAGACCCCCACCCACACCTAGAAAACACTTACTGACACTGTTACTTTGTTATCTAACTTTGACTCACTTGCAGCTTATCAACATGAGTTGCTTAGGTTTAAAACTTCACGATAATGAGATATATTTCAAATTTAATTAAATGGGATATGCTAAATTCAGTTGAGTTTTAGAAAATGTTTGAAAAGCTTGTCATTAAAGATATTGTAAAATAATAATCAGAATTATATTACTTAATGTTTATTCAAATCTTAATTTTCACAAAAATATTAATTACAAAATTAATGTTTAACTTTCCAGCTGTTTTAATATTTCTTATTTTTCTTGTTTGAAGTGAGGTTTAGAGCCACTTTCAAGATTCTTTCACTTATATCACGGCTTGTCAGTTGAGGGCAGGAGGAAACCCGCAACATCTGTAGTGCTGAATATTGCAGTAAACCAGCTGGTACTGACAGACCAATGATGATAACTGTATTGCAATGGTAAAAACAGTGCATCCAATCATCTTCTTAAGTCAATAAAGACTGTAACAGTGGGTCTGTAAATCTGAGAAAGGGGTTTAGGCAACAATGCACAGAAGAAGACTGAAGTAGTGACATCATGTCCTATGACGTCACTAAGGATGTCGTCATTGTTGGTCACATGACTACAACTTTCCAAAATAGTTCCAACCATATTGTGGTAGGATGAAACCCACAAATATCTGTTTGTAAAATCTACATATGGTTGGAACTGATAAACAAAAGTTGGCAACTGTGTAAACATTAATTACATTCCAATAATCTCAATACAATAACATAAAATACTAGGTATTGATGTTTTCTACATGTCCAATGCACTAGCAGTAATACAGTGTCCCCTCGATATAACACGGTCTGATGCACCGCGGATTCGGATATAAAGCGGGGTCAGATGTGGATCCCATTTTTTCTTCTTCATTATTTCCATGTAATATTGTATAATATGG
>JAULBP010138724.1:0-16179 GCA_032355345.1 Lepetodrilus pustulosus | reverse complement strand
GCCATTTAAGTCGGTCTGAAAGTGGAGTTTGCCGCTCGCCTATAATGACGGTATCTAAACCATAAGGGTAATATTCTCTTTATCGTGCAATGTCAATCTTAATCGACGATCATGAAATTAATTGTTAATACTGGAGAATGTCTACGGCAGATTGAAAGAACATCGAGCACAGATAAGTCAAAAGCCGACGTCATCTGTGTGTGACGTCACATGTTGTTTGTGTTTCTTGTGTGACGGCACAGACAATCCAACACCCACGCCCAACAGATAACCCTGACTGATATCGAAAATATCTGTATTTTGATTCTTGAATCATTGCATGATAAATGTATACATCATCCGACAACCTTAAATTATTTCCATCCAACAAAGAAAATCATTATTATGTTACATGAACAATTAAGACATATTTAAATATTTATTTGTAAAATAATACCTATTTTTGCTTGCATTAGGTGTGCCATATGTGTCAATTTCTTGAGAAATCGCACACACAACCAATTCTTTTGAGATTATTTACAAACGAAAGTCGTCGCCGTCGAGCCTCGGAATAGGACAATGTACATCTTTAAAAGGTGTCACAGTCATCAGCAGTGAAGCTCCGACAAGTTAGTACTAATTGCAAGTATCGCCTGGCGATCAATAACCGTCGTCGTGGTCGGCATCTATGGCTGTCCTGGGACGTATCAAAGCACTGCAGTATGAGTGGTATATCTCACAGAGGTTTCCAGGATCACCACTTAACAGAAGCAATTTGCGATTAGAACATAATGGCCTATTGAGAATTGGAACACGATCTCTGATTGTAAATGGTCGCGAGGCACCGCCGAGACTGATGTAAAAGAACACTTAATTAATGACGGCAATTACTGGTGGCGGTTCTGAGTAGCTCGGGATCTGGTTTTACTGGAGAATCAGTGAACGTACATGTGTGACGTACATCCACTGATGTGATCGCGCTGCGTGCATGCATAATGACGCTATTGTAGATATGTATGTATATATGGTCAGGACACTATTTATATAATAAGGTAACCGACCCGGTCTCCGCTGATCCGATTGACAGAACAGAACCTCTATTTACACTTAGGCCGAGAGCCTCGGCATATGAGGTACAAATAGTTATTACACAATCGAACATGGTAATTGCGGACAGGAATTTGCTATGAAGTTTTACGTTTCATAGAGTTAATGAGAATAGTACAAAATACACTGAGATTTTTCAATGCACCTATTTTCTTGCTCCAAAATGAGAACGCAAGTTAAGGATGGATTGTCTAGAAATGTAATACGAGTGGATATTTAAAATTGTAATGGTATTCATCACCAATAACGAAAAACAGTCATTATATGCTACAAAACATTTGATAGGTGTATTCTATATGATATATTACGGTATATATTAGATATACATGTAATGTAGAGCGATATTCATCAGGAGTATTTATATTAATATATAGTCAACTCATCTAAACCAAATGCTCTCTGAACTTGCTTTGTAGAAATCCTTCTGCATACCACACATCCATGTATGTAGTTGAGAAGCATGCAATGATTGAGATTGTTAAGACAGTTGAAGTAGTTAGAACGTGGAATATGTATTTGTTATCTGCATTGCTAGGGGTGGGATATTGTGTTATCACATAGCATAGTGTTATCACTGCATCCAGAGGACTCGATAGTCCATCAGTGAATTATTGGTCGTGAAATTCGTGTTCCATCTCGATTATCTATGTAACTCGTCGTGACGTCAAAGGCTTCAAAGTTACGCCGGGGTGTGTCTCTGAATTATTCAGTTCACTTTCACTTAGTGATCAAGAGGTGTTTCATGACAGAAAACCGGAAGTAAATAATTATCGCAACAGAGCATGCGTGTCACATATAAAGCATGGCATTACATATCACGTAACGTGTGTTAATGTGTAAAGGTTACCAGCACCACAGCTCTTTGTTGATATATTGTTCAATACAGTAAACATTTGTTTGTATCATACTCAGTTGTCCTCTTTGTTCAAAGTAAGGTCTGGTCACCGCATGTCCTTAGAGTTACTGTACGGGGGAACACAAGCTGAGTACGTGTCGAGAATACGTACGCTACGTCACATGTTCGCGTATACTGATAACTTCCAGTCAGACAACACAGACTCCAACTTATAATTAAATAAGTAAATAATCCAGTGATATCCAGACGAGCTACTAAACACGGCCTAGAAGCTGTAAAAGCATACAATTACACATGGCTTGCCTATACAATGGACACACGGATTTATATCTGAGACTATTTACGTTTGATTTGTCCACCCAAAAGTTGTTATGTATTCCTCAATACTCGATAGTTATAAAACAAGTTCATATTTTATACCAATAAAAGTAATGTCGCTCTAAATCATTGGAACGTATAATTGCTAGATCGAATTCCCCCAATGTGGATCCACAAAGGGGATTTTGGCGATATAGTATTGATGATAAGTATTAGTATCACACATGAACGTTGTTTACATTTACTACTCAAATATAGTGCTACGCGCTCATTGAAATAATTATGTGATTTAGCAACAACAACAAAAACGAAATTCACAAGTCATTAATATTGATAACGCTCAAATATTAAATGTCGTTTCTAATAAACGCCTAGTATCTATTTCCAGACCTATTTAGTCCAGAAAATGAAAATAATACTAGTATAACTAGATATGGTATGTGTTGTTGAATCATGGTGTCTATAATGTGGGCACATCAAGTCATGTTCGCATGAGATATCGATGGTTCTGATAACACTGATAATATAAATCTTTGGGAAGACTTGCCGTAAGACCTTTTACTGATACACTGTACAACCAATTCATAAACTGTCAACGCTATTTCTGCTGAACTTACACCTCATGAAAGACTCTTTATAACTCTCTATGTGCATGTTCATATGTATGCTCTCTATAACTGTGTTCAGATGTGCATGTATGCTGCTCGTAGTTTGTGCCCCATGCCTATATAATAGTGGCAGTCCCTCATCGATGACACTACGATAGACTGTGGGCGGTTATCTACCCCTGACATTATACGGACTGTCGGCTGGTTCATTTCCCATGACAAGCTACCGGTGACACCAGAGATATAGTATTTATATACTTGTTAATCAAGATTATGTTTGATGAACATCGATATGACATGATATGAAAATGAAATTATGGCATTGATAAAAGTATTCCAAGAACGTAAACTACGATACTATCTGTAGACCATTTAGATGTTTGACCAGTTTATGTCACCGCATTATGAATGTATCTCGTGTCAATTTACGATACCTATTGCAAAAATGTGTGCGCTGCGTCAACAGAGACTGGCATCTGTCTGTCTTGCTGGATACATATTCCCATGAGTACCTAACGATCAATAATCGGTAACGTATTAACTGTAATGTTATACAATTAGCAGCGTGGACATGCTTCCTGCATTATAATTGCACGAAGAGTCTCTATAATACCTAATTATAGTCTCCTCGTCAATATTACGTTCTGAGTGTCAGAAGGGATTAGTTTTGCCATTGTACTAACTTACGTAAGGAATCGTAGTGGGTGTAACATTATGATAAAAACAGATCAGGATTCTTCTGACATGATTGCTCTTGAGAATATCCTTTTCTGGTCACCATTTTAAACAGACCATATGGCAATGCATTGATCACAATGGTGCATAGTCTGGCAGGCAATGTCAGATACACCTGTTTGGTACCATTGCTCAAAATCTATTTAACGCAGGTCATTAAAATGTTGCACCGTGTTAGGTAATGCGTGTACCCTGCCTAATCCAAAATTACAACTTCATAGGTCGTGGAATACAAATTATGTCTATTTAAAGGCATACAATCACATATATTTATGGCCGTTTTTTACTAGCTCTTAGCTACAACCATGCTCTCCTGACAGCGATAGCACATCAGTCTGTACTATACGCTGTCACACTAAGAGGGTTTTCGTATGTTCAGCATTATACAGAATTTTATTGGGTGCTAAGGTAAAAACCGGCAACATCCAAAACGTGCAAATGTTCAAGTTGGGAACTATCAATTAACGATTGATATCGTCTAAATTCCCAACAGTACACCTTTTACTGTTTTAATCCTTTATCGCCTTAAATTATAAGTCAAGGTACCGTTTCCTACCAATCGATTTGGTACCGTTTTCGCCAATTCAATATGCGATTTTCGTCAATATCGTGAGCAGTTTGGGAGCTTGAAACCATCAGCTAATAATAATGAGCCAATCAAATTCCTTATAATGTTGAACACGCGAAACCCCTCGTAGTGTGACAGTGTATAGTCCAGACTGATGTGCTATCGCTGTCAGGAGAGCATGGTCAAACCTGTGAACATGCTTTCACCAACTAGACAGCGTACAGGTGAAAAATAGATAAGATGGACAAAATGCGGTTTTCGTGCGGAGAGTAAAAGGGATCATTTCAAAAGATCAAATTTCAGTTATCAACTCGCCACGATACTAGTGATACATATATGTAAATGCAGTAGTAAACCATTTCCTAAGTTGCAATTTTCAAAAGTGTAGCATAGCTATCATGTATATTCATGTGTATATCATGCATATTGAAAAGGAAGCAATTATTTTCATGGTTTATGCCTAATGGTTTCACCTGTTGCTGCCATTTTTTTCTTAAGTTGTGAACGTCGAGTCAGAAAACCCTACCCCAGTTCAAAAGTTGTGTGCACAGGATATTTCGCCGAACGAACGCTTTTCACAACTTGTCAACTCGAAAATATGATATTCACGACTTCTAACGAATGCAGCATAAGTTACTGGTAGTCACCATACCCGTTATGTCCGTATGGAGTATAGTAGCCATCTTGAACACAACTGAACGTTTCTCTAGTCGACATTGCAGCACATTAAAAAAAGTTTACCCTTTTATTTAGTAAATCAATTAAGATAATTGTTACAAATTCCTACAAATAAGCAACACCGCTGAACAGAGCAGCAACCATTAATCTGGAAGGTCAATGACAAAGGTGTCGTACCTTGTAGATGCCGTCATATCGGTTGCCCTCGGTGGGGGCATACTTGGAGTGTTTGGCTCCCTTACAGTTGCGCACCACGCGGACAGGCTTTCCCTTCTGCCAGTCCTTCTTGGCATCGGCGCCGTCCTTGCCATTGATGTCGGCGTGACAGTTCTTGGCCAGCGCTCTGCGACGTCAGAAACGTGACGGTACAGTTCAAGTCAATACTAACATGGAGAATGGCTGGACCAATGATTTTTTTTTACAAAACTTGCGAGACCCTGCATGCAAGTTGCTGTAGATTGATGTAATATCAAATGCCTACACAAAAGATACTCATTACAATACTTCATTATCAGTGGGTGATTACGGAGATTAACGTCGTTGCAGGAATATTTCATTCATATGAGACGATTATTGTCAGAAAGTTGGATAAGCAATTTATTTGAAGGGACTGAACTAGCTATATTATACTATCGATGGCAAGGAAAGTTATACAATAAATCATAAAATTTGAACATATTAAATAGTTAAAAGTATAAGGGGGTCAGTATTTTTTTATACTAATATTCTTTAGTGTATATTGGTAGACCTTTCATTCCTATTTGCATTGCCCCATAAAAGTGCCATGTCATTAATAGGATGAACTTCCTAGTCACAAACAAACAATTTACAGTATTCTGTACACTTTGTAATCTAACTTGTCATAGTTCTACAGACATAAACTCTTTCACCTGTTCATTCTGGTCAACACCTGGTCACATGACTGCTCAGCTGTCCTCTTATTACCAGAGAGGTCACGACCTCCACTACCAGTGTATGTAAACTCGTCTCCGTTGTCCTGACAACAGGAAGGAATCGGTAATGACAGCGGAAATGGAAAAAATACTATAAAATAGAACTCTTACAAATGTACTAGCTGTCTCTACTGTGCACAAACTTTAAAAGGCGAGTGAGTGATTATGGAGTTTAACATCGCTGTGGGATTCTTTCACCCATTTGCAACGATAACTTTGAAAGGACTGGTTCACACACTAAGGACCGATTCACACACTTCTAGTGCAAGCTGGCAGTATTGCGACTTTTGCTGTTCTATGTGCACCACAATGTCAGCGAGATCAGACCGCATAGTTACCAAGTGTATGGTTTCGTTCCTTTGAAATAAACAATATGTTCAGAGTACTCTAACCACTGGCCTATGGTGATAGGAACACAAGGGGATGGCAACAGACAATTGTGATTTCTGCGGAAAAGTCTGGGTGCCTGGCCTCAAGCCATGTCCAAGGGAAATAAATCGATGGATTTCTGCTGATAATTGCCATGCCTAGAGAGCGAGATACAGTGCAGTAGTTGAGAATGTTCCAGCGAACCTTGTCATCCTCGTAGCCACCAGACAGCACTATGGAGTAGGCACCTTCAGCATCGCGCCCGTGAATCCCGGCGACATGCGGACGATGACAACCGACCTCGCTCACCTGCAGCAGAACATGTGTCACATTTAATGTCGCAAATTGACGCAAGAATTAGGAAGCGAAAATGACCTCTAAACCAAAGTTAGTTGTCTAAATTACACTAAATTCTATAGCTTTTTTCTTGCTGAGAATTGGTTTTGATTTACATATTCAACTATATTTTCTTAATTTAAATCACTACTGACCTGAACACGGAACTTCCACATCATTCCAACTTCCACTCCCGGCACGGGGCCAAAGTGGTTCGGAGGGACAATAGTACACATCTTGGTCCTCCCAACACATGCCATTCCCTGAAAACACACCAACATTCAATGTTAGACACTACATTGTAAAAACCAATGCCTCACAATGACTGGCAAATTGTCAAAAAAAAAGCATTGTGGAAGGGGTAAGGTATAAATACACGAAGTTGCAAAAAAAACCCAACTAAAACATCTTGTCAAAAATTTGAATTGGAGCTAGAAATGCTTTCAAGATTCTTTCACTTATACCACGGCTAAAACATATGCTTTGTAGTTGCAACTTGTCGGGTCAGGATTGGAGATAACATAAGCCAAATTATCTTATAAAGTTTTCTACCAGCAATAACGAAAGATGTCCAAAGCAGATTGGATTGGATTGGATTGAAATTTGCGTTTTCAGCTGAAACAGTCGAAATCCAGGGGTTGCAGGCCACGGCCAGGTTTCTGAGATCGATTCCCGAGCATCAAATCTGCACAAGATTCTCATTCCTACTCACCTTTCCCCAGTCTCGACTACTGGTGCAGGTAGCGGACGCCATCTTGGACTTCTTCTTGCTCTCCTTTAGCTTCTCTCCCGCCTTCACCACAGCGTTGGTGTCCGTCTTACATGACGGGCAGTACCTGGCGAAAACATGGAAGTCTGTTTACTACGTGCATATTGTGGGAAACGAGAAAAGGATCATCCGCCTGCCTGAGACATCTACACGCGGAAAAATGAAATAGCCCAGAGTAACAAGCCCTATATAGGGCAAGAAGTTTCATGCCTGAAAGAACACAGGGTGGATCCAAAAGTTAATGTTGATCGATTGATTTATTGTTTTTGGTCGCAGCGGGAATATCTTACCCATAGGCGACGAACAAGTGAATGTAGAGCCCTGCATGTAAATAAGGTTTTAGGTAATATAAGTCACTTTCAAAACTTGTTCAATATTGAACTTGGCCCAAGAAGTGTATTTTCTAGAATGCTCCTCCAATATTCTCACCACTCGTCGTCTTCAGGTACGGTCTTCAGTGGTGGAGCGAGACAGTCGAGGTGGTAGGCCTGGTCACACTCGTCACACAGGATCTGACAGTCCGGGTTGTTCTTACCTCCACACACACAGCACGCGCAGTGCTTGCACTTTCTACGCGGGTTGTCATGGCAATGGTCGCACTCCGGCTTGTTCTGTCCTGCAAGTCAACACAGCAAGATGAAGCGGCACGGCAACAGACAATTGTGACTTCAGCAGAAAACAAGACTGGGATAAAGGCCCCGAGCCATGTCCAGTACAAACAAATCAGCAGATCAGCAGAAAATGACCATGCCTGGATAAAGGATATTAGTGTAGAAACATGAGATTGGGTAGTTGAAAAATAAAGGAAAACAAAAAGGGGATTGTACGATTTCTTGTTTTATGTTGCAGCAGGAACCTTTCACCCATACACGACGAGTGAACTAAAGGGAGATAACTGTCCAGTTAAAACAAAGCAAACACCCTATCTTCCTGAATATGGAAAAGTTCTCCATGACCAGATAGATAATAGGATTTCATGGAAGAATTACACTCATGATCTTTATTTAGTAGATGCACTAACCACAATACGATACTGTCCATTAAGTAATACATTTGAAAGAAAATTTGCCTTAGATACTACTGCATTTTCAGAAGGATATCAAATAAAAAAATTATAACATTGTAAATTGAGATACAATACAAAGTGCTGTTTAGTAATTATGGCAACTTCCATGAATGAGCTGGTGAATTATGCTTCACATATGTGTGGGTATCTTTCGTTCAGAGGCAATGACAGTAACATCAAGTATAGAAAAGAACGCTGGATCAAACCAGCGACACACCCCAATACTGACGATACGTACGTTTAGCGGGCGACATGCTTGGGTTTCCGGCATCGCGTTCTTCATTGAGCTGTGTCCCGGGTTCGGCCACTTGGAATATTTCGTCTACAAACAACACCTTGCAATCCTTCAGCGGCATCAAGTCAGCCCTGGAACAGAAAACAACATCAACTCCTGCAGCACTGTACATAGAATAAGTCGGTGACGGATTAACAGAAATTTGAGGATTACAAATGCCA
This sequence comes from Lepetodrilus pustulosus, assembly GCA_032355345.1. Classification (NCBI taxonomy): domain Eukaryota; kingdom Metazoa; phylum Mollusca; class Gastropoda; order Lepetellida; family Lepetodrilidae; genus Lepetodrilus; species Lepetodrilus pustulosus. The sequence goes on along the minus strand of JAULBP010138724.1, from coordinate 7,381 downwards.
GCCCGATATTACAAAACTATTTTAAGTACAAACTCGCACTCAAATCTAGCATTTGTTCACAAATCCATATCTAATATTGTACCTTGAGCATAAAACCGTACTAAAAATGTTTTGTAACATTGAGGCCAGATCTGTTTCATTAGTTACCCAATATAGACCGTTCCGATGAGCTCCTTGATTGTTCTGGTGTTACGGATTCCCGACACGATGCAGTCATACCAGAATCCCCTCTCCGCGGGATCGTCGTAGTTGTAGTTGACCATCACGTGGTCGCCAGGCTTCACCTCGTCAAGAGACAACTTTGTCCGTGCTCGTGGGCGGATGTTGTTAGACTCTACCGAAATTTCGTCCTCCTCGTAACTAAAAAAATTACATAAAGACTTCATTGAAGTGACAGTTAAATTGGGCTGAAATATTTAGAGATAATATTAAGATATATGCTAAAATAATAATGTTTCAAACAACTAGATATTGTATACAATCACAAGGCTTTTGAGGGGTTTAATTAATTGGCACATCAATAGTTTAAATAAATAAAAATATGCTTGGCGTGACAAGCAATATAATATAAATACCCTTCAAAGATAATCGTGTATACAAATCCATCTGTTGATTTGGGCTGGACAACGTCTTTGAAGGATTCCGCCTTTTCATTTGCATTTTCGTCAACACTTTTCATTTCTACGTCAGTGTCAATTTCACTTTTTTGACTCGTCTTTGGTTTCTCATCCCCATTTGTCACTGTATTTTCTTCACCAGCAACTTCACTATTATTATCCTGAGAATTTTCACCATTTCTGTTCTTCATTGGTGTACTTTCACCGTTAGGTTTTCCTGACTTCACTGGCGCGAGAGAATCAGCTTTGTTTGGAGTTGATCGACCACTGGAACTAGCTTCAGTCTTCAATTTTGTTTCTTTTTCCAAGAAAGATTTAAATTCAGCATTTTCTCCTAGGACTGTCTTTTGTGCTGAATTGCCTAGACTAGAAGTTGAGGATTGTGGAAGGGTGATTTCTGGATTATCTTCCTTCTTTCTTGAAATTTTTAATATTTTGGATTCGAACCATGCTCCCATAGTGACATCACGGATATCAACAATGTCGCCAAGCTGTAATAATGAATTTAGTAAATTAATTAGGTATTAGATTCAACTTTTGTGGAGAAGTTTCTTGTAGGGTTGGAAATTATAGATATTGTAAAGCTAGATTTACAACATTTTGAATAGGAAAAATTAGATGAAGACATCATTTGCTCAGATCGGTAATAATTTTACTATACTTTCTTATTCTTGGAAATTAAAATACCAGTGAGATAAGAATAGTGTCTGGTGGAAATGAGTACATAAAATGTGTATTTAAAGATCATTGATCATGGGTCAACATAAAGGGCCACCTACATATGTGAATACATTGACCTCAACTCTTCATTCCTATTGCTAAATCTTAACTTCTAACACTAGTTACCTTGTAAACACTGTCCGAGCAATCTTCTTCTTCGCAACTTGCCAGTTTCGGTGTAGGAGGCTGCAACAATAAACATAAGTTTCAGAAACGTCCATCAGTTGTTTTGAAATTGGATTGTCCTTAAAACAAAATAATTAAAAAATTGTTACTACAGTACTTCCATACAGCCTAAAACTGTATCTATTTTATGTTATAATAATAATAATAATAAGAACAAAACAAATAAAAATAAAATGGCAACAGACTATTGTGATTTCAGCAGAAAAAAACACAGGCCCCAAGCCACATCCAGAACAAATTAATCGAGCCCCATGACAAATAAATCAGTGGATTTCCGCAGATCCATGGAAAACTGTCATCCCTGTAGTAACAATACTAAAAACAACAACACCAACAAGAAGTAATGTTATTCTCGGACCCGTTGGTTCTCTTTGTCAGAGTTGTTGCCGTCATCGCCTCCGCTGGAGTATCCGGAACTCGGAGCGCTCTTCTCTCCCGACGCGGCCGCATCCTTGACAGCAGTGGATATGAACACCTGGATGAGGTCGTTGACATTCACGCCGTAGTCAAACAACGAGTGTCCATCAACCAACTATAGAAAAAAAATATACAATAGTAAATTTACTACCGACCTATCTACAGGTCTGAAGCAGACAGGAGGACATCAGTTTGGCTACTCACAGTACCAGCCAGTGATTTCAGGTTTACTGCAACAGTTAGTGCTACGGATATTGCGGGTTTCATCATGTCCTAAACTGACAAGCCACCATACGAGTGAAAGAATTTGGAAAGTGACTACATCAAAATTAAACTTCTACGCATTAATTGAATTATCCACTATCCGTGCTAAAAGTGGCGATTAAATGTTATTTACTTTCATAATTACAAATTATAGTATTTTCTTCTTGACTTGTTTGTGTAACTGATACATTGGATTTTCTAGGTATGGACATTGTGAACAATCCAATTTGTAGAAGCCAAATTTATGTTCATTGTTGCCTGAATGATGTAATTTCTGCACTGTCATAGTACGGTTGTTCTTTTGTTCGTCGGCAGGTACTCGTAGTCATTACCGAGATAGTGTTCGCAGTTTCCTCATATTGTATCCATCAAATAATGATATTGTATATTCTGATTATAGAGTATGTATTGCGAGATCACAGTCTTCATTTAGAAAATATTTGGACAAAATTTGTAGCTTCACAAATTCAGATCTTGTCTCCTCATAAACTTGTTTATTATTTTTATTTATTCCACCTCAACAACTGTACCCGCATAAGTTATAATCTCATTAAGTGATCCACTACATTAAATCTTGCTATAACTAGATGACATACAGTGTACTACAACATTAATGATATTTAATATTATAATAATGGGGTGAGGACCTGTTTCCCTCTGAAAAACAGTCTTTGCGCTTCAACTGGAGCTTCGAAAGGCTCCACAAGTCGTTGACGAATATCTTCGATTTTCGTCAGTTTCGATAGTTCGTCCAAGCGCACAGTCTTCTTGCCGTCTATGCTTCGGATTTGGATCCACATTGTGAATTGTCTTTGCAAACTCGACCACAAGTGAGACAAAATTCCGTCAACACATCTGACAATGTTGACAAGCTGCGCATGGAGAACTGGCGGGAAAAGCAATCACATGGTACAACAAAGTGCTATTTATAGACATTTCTGAAAAGCTGAACTGATAATGACGAAATATGAATGCTAAATATATTTTCTGCGAATAATATCGAAACTGACCCTAACAATAGTACTTAAAACCAATCAAATTGAATAGTAATCAAACTTATTTACGTAATAGAAACAATGAAGCGGTAGTAAAATATATATTTATATTTTTAATTTGTGGCGGAACATTCCGACGGTAAAAGACAGATTTTACGAGAGCTTCGTGCATTTACACAATATGCGTTTCTATTCGATTTCATAATGTAACTGAGTAAGCGGATATAGACTTTCTTAGATATATTAATCCATATAAATATTGACATAACACGGTGATGTTAAACAAGCTATATATTTGACTAGTATGTGTTGCTTTAAACAGCTGATCACGTGATATTAAATGTTCAAAATGGCGGCAGCCATGAAAAACATGTTGGTGTTGTCAGTATCTATTTGCAAGTAGTCGTCCTATTTCTGGGCATATTCTGTAAAAATGTATGCTCGTATCCCAGCACCACATGGACTATATGATGACACTGAGTCTTCTGTTACTGAAGAAGTCTGTGAAGACCGAGATTTTTCCAAGTCGAATTCGAGTGTAACTGAAAGAGAAATAAACAAATCCGGAGAGCCCGTTTCTAATTTTGCTAGTAAAAGTGTTACCGTTAATCGTGATGTATCAGAACACGGCGTAAAAGTAGAAGACAGAACTGATAAACCAAAGAATGTTTCTCAGCGTTTATGGGAGGTATGCCTTATTAAGTTAACATGAAGAATCCGACACGACTCGATTTTATTTTACAGTGCGTCATGGTGTTCCGGATCACGGGTATTCCGGATCACCCTATTTTTGTTGCAGAAACCATATCAGATCTACTATCGTAGGAAATTTATATATCACTGTGAAGTTTGACATTTTAGCTAACAAACCATGTGATTTCCAAAGTTGAAACTATCCGAAGATTACAATATTGGGCCCTGTAACTGAGATAACTATCATAGGGTCATGCGATACTGTGTAAATTTAAAAACACAATGATGTTCATTCTTTCACAGGCTACAATAACTACTAAGAATATTCAGGTTACTTATCATATTTTATTTGTTAAGTGTTCACAATAACAAGTGTTGGTGGAGTGTGTTCAGTATTTGTTTCATTAAATGATCCAGAACTGCCACTTGCACTGTAATAATTTATTAACATGTTACAATATTTTGTATTATATTGCACCATTCTATTATATCTTGTATATAGAACTATATATTTGTTTACAGAAATTTAAAGTCTTGCAGAAAAGAACAGACGATGTAACCAGACGATCTACAGAAAAGAGAATAAAGCATCTTCAAAAGCAAACAGTAGCCAAAGGTAGGATGATTTACATGACTACATTGTGTAACCAACATTGAATGAAGGTTTTAAAGCTTGACATTCAGAAACTGATTTTCATAGTATACCATGTATACTAAATCCACATTATCATTATATCACAATATATATGAGCAAATTATCTCTGCAGATAACAGAATAAACAGCAACTTTAGCTTTGATGCACAAGTCAATCATAATCACTTAATATTTTCCTATTAAGTGGCTTAGTTAAAAAATGGTTCTGTTCACCCAGCAGAGAGTAGGTACAGGATGAGATGATAACCTTGTAATGGCAGCTTGGGTTGTATACAAGGAATTGACAAGGAATTGAGTGCATACAGATCTATTGACCGGTAGCGCTTTAGGCATGCTTTCAATCGTGGATTTGGCACAATATATAAGTTCACACATTATTATTATTAACAGTAGGCATGGTAGGGGAACTAGATTATGGCACCCTCCTGAACAAAGATATTTTGGCATACAATTTATCTGATTATCGTAGTTACTTTTACGCCTCTGTCAACCTAAAGTATACTCAACAAAATAAATTTCTAGCAAATTTTGTAACTCAGCTTGAGGAATAGTTGCCACTCTTCCTGTGTCTGCAAGTTCTTGAAGATTACCTAGACTCTAGCCTATAGACTTTTAGATTTTTTTTAGTATTAAAATAATTTAAAACTATTTTTAAATATCTAAAATGGCTACTGGCCCTTCATTGAATTTTTAAAAGTATGTTTTGACTGCATTCCACCATGTCTACCATGTGATGTAGTAACCACACAAGGTAATATACCTTGAAGGTCTTCCAATTGTGAGGGTACACCAGGGCTTGACAGTAAAGATGGTCCGCCTGTCCGGGACAGGCATGATCCACAGGTGGACATGTGAATTAGCCCAGATTAACAAGCCTTTTGCCTACAGTTTCACGTCTTGATAGGGCACAGGGACAGGTGCCTCAAAAAGTTTAGCTCTGGGTTACACTGATTAATACAAACCAAAAATGTGTACATTCAAAGTTTAATCTGTAAATGCATTGCAAGTTGGAGAATTGATAATCAATTAAAGAAAAATATACCTTGACAATTGCAATTTGTTTCCATAACACCACTACAATAGAGACAGTGCATCCTATCACGATTTTGTCAGAAATGAATCTTCTCTGGATATTGATGCCAGATCAACTTGAAACCAAAGAAATTCTGAGATTGTCTTCCACCATACATATTATGGCCTCTATTCACGGCCAAATCACTTGACACAAGCAGGCTTCTTGAACTTTGGCTATAATATTGTTAAAAAAATGGGATACTGATGTTCAGCAAGCAACATAGCTTTTGTTAATAAGAAGTACAGGGAAATTGATCACTGATTGTCTTCACATTAATCTCCCACGATCTCCTCATGTAAGTGAGTTTCTGGAGTATCACAAATGTTAGTGCTGTTCATCCATTGCCAATGCCCCACCCAACATCCACCAACTGATGGCATTCATACATCACAGTTGAATCACTGACTAGAAGATGGGCCAGCCAATTCACATCTGCCACGACTAGAGTCACACACAGTCATCACATAGAGGCCTCCTCCATGGGAACCACCCCCACCCCCACCCCACCCTCGTGTGCACTCATTGAAGACACGAACGTCCAAATGTCTTCCTCTGTGTTATACATCTCCACAGAATTCAAGTTTGCCTGGCCATCGTATCCCCCGATAGCATACAGCTTGCCATAGGTGGCGGCCACCGCAACACGACTGCGCTTCATCTTCATGGCGGCGACGTACACCCACGTGTCAGTCACAGGGTCGTAGCGCTCCACGGTCTTGAGGAAAACGGCACCGTCGTAACCTCCAACTGCGTACAGCTTCCCGTTGAGCGCTGCCAGACCCAGACGACATCGCTTGGAGTTCATGTTGGCCACAAGACGCCATTGACATGTGGTTGTGTTGTAACACTCAACCTGAAAATGATATATACATTAGGATAATTTGGCATCAATATTGGCAACGGTACTCAAGAGCTTCTTAATAGATAAAACAAACTGGATTGTAAAGCAATATAAAGCATTTAAATCAATTTGGTCTTAATTAATTGTAGTTATTTCCAGTATATTGCAAGAGGAAACTTACAACACCTGTAGCATTGCAAGCACTGGCAACCACACTTCAACATCCTATCATGATTACGTTGGAAAGTTAACTTGAGTGAAAAATATGGTTGCTTGATTTGGTAGAAAGCAGCTAGCTGCTTGTGGAGATACCAGTGTGTAACGTAATGGTGTGATGGCAAATAAAGCAAATCCAGTGCTGTCTACTCAGTAGGTTAGTTTTTATCCAAAAGAGATGAGGCCCATTTCGTCTAGAAATCTGCCAGGTAGCTTGTCAAATAAAACGATCTAGCTGGTGGAAGTACCTTAAACGACGTACTCAAAACCTAGCCAGTTTGCCAAAAGAACTGCCATTATTGATGCTGGATCCTTAGTACTACCGAGATACCATCAATCCTTCTATGCAACACATGACACAAGAGTAGCGTAGTAGTAACGATACACAGCATAAGAATGGCCAGGTAGTGAAGCACAGACTCACAGAATCAAATATTGAGAGACCGTCGTGGCCCCCGCACGCGTAGATGTCCCCGTGTAGCACTGCTACCCCCGCCGCACTGCGGTACTTCTGCATGCTGGTCATCATCGTCCACCTACAACCAGTGGCAACATTTACACACAGCACTAGGGTGCGTTTAGGCTACAATAGCCGTTCAGCCAACACATGTAGTACTATGTAGTGCTACTTTTTACTTTGGCTTTTGAGCCAGTAGTGTTTTGTAGGAAATACAGTGCCCCCTCAATATAACACGGTCCGAT
>JAULBP010138613.1:0-16182 GCA_032355345.1 Lepetodrilus pustulosus | reverse complement strand
GGGACATTGTATTTATATTTAGCCTAGTTACTGGCTATTGAAAATGAAGATGGCGAAACGGGCGTGCCAGAAATGAAGTTTGTGTGCCCGACATTGGTTTTAAGTGCGATTGTTCTGGGGGCAGGCGTTCTTTTTACCCCTGTACTTAGACAGTACTAGTACTTGGATTTGATTTAAACATAATTTATTCGTCGTAAAAGGATTTGAAAAAAAATTCCAACTTACTAAATCTGTTCTTGTGTATTAGACATAAATAAAATATACATGTAAATATTTAACATTTACAAATTAATCCATATTATTCATGTTTATGTTCAACAATGGTTTTATAAGACTTGTTCCCTTTAACCTTCTCCCTGCTGGATTATGCACAAACACAGCTGCTTAGGGCATCTCCAGTTGCCTGCAGCAGGGAGAGGGTTAATATATTTTCTAACGACTCTGGGCTGGATATAATAAAAATAATTATTTTTCCCATTCCAAAGTGTTAAAAAGTCAGGTAAGCGGATCTGTAATGAGTGAGTGATTATAGAGTTTAACATCGATGCTGGAATCTTTCACCCATTTGCTACGATCTGTAAACTAGGGATTCAAATAATTAATTAACAATGGCATAATGTTTAAATGAAATACCTAAAAAAAAAATGGATTAATCCTTATTTGTGAAACTGGTCCAAGACGGCCAACAACTGTAGCATTAGCCTCCCTTTAAGACCACCCATAAAATATTTCTCAAACACATCTTCAGAATACTAATACCCTTACTTTAGCGACAGTAAGGTTACTAGTGAAAATGAAAAGACCTTATGCCCTCATAAAAAGATTTTTAAAGAACCCTGGAATGTATTCAGTATTGTTAGTAAATATCTGCTAAGCGTCAAACTAAACGTGAAGAGGCAGCTGTTTTCACTGTAAGTGTTTCCGTGAATGAGCTAGCCAGAAGCCAATGTACGTATATATGTGATTTATGTGCATACACACCTTGGAATATGTTGGCTATGTGGAAAAAAATACTTCTAGGCAAAGAAGAACTGTGTCAGTTATAAGTTGATAATCACCATTGAATGTAATTTGCATATAAAAATTATAAGTGATACCTTTCATTTCAACAGCTGTGTGTTAAACTTCTCTACATGATCAGCGAATATTATATATGTATGCCACATGGTAATGTCTAATGTATGTTCATGCTACGAAAGCAACACTTTCAAAAAAGTTTTTCTATAAGTTTAAATGCACAGTACATGAACGAATATCTACTATTCTTTTTTTAATATTAAATGGATTAAGATGCCCCAAGTTTTCTGGGCAGCGTGATTTTCATGTTTTCATAATATTTAATAGTAAATAAATACATGTAGTCCAATTATAAAGAACATGGTTTCACGCTAGTCCATGCTGGAAGCGCAAAACACTACAGAATGTCAGAATGAATGCACTATGATATGTCATGTCAGCAAAGAACAGTGCTGGAAGGTTATCATGGTTATCATGGTTATGTAGGGTATGTTCTTCATCATGATAGGTAACATGCAAGTAACATCTCACTGGGATAGAAATTAACATTAACATGTGAGCCTAAACTGTTTCTCCCGATTATAAAGGTATCCCTAGTAGAAATTTAAGTTTTCTGTAAACATTCATTTGAATCACTATTCATTAAAGGCAAGTTTCCATTGCTGTTTGTATGGATGGATGGATAGGAGGAAAAGGGTATCTTCTCAACAGTGTTGAACCGTTCCATGTACACGATGATTGGTCAGGTTTTTAAAAAAACGTCACTCCATAAATTCGTAAATTGCCATGTTTTTCCAACGAGCTGATCTGGCTATGACTGATTGCAGGAGGATCAACAGAAGCAATTAAAATACACTTTATGGTAACTTCAATATTCATGTTCTAGCCCACATAACCCGATAATACCATTAACATTCGGCTTCTGCCTCCTGTCTTGCCATGGGTGATGTCCTTCGTCACACACAAAAAAGTCACAAAATACTTTCTTGCAATGTTCGAGTATCCGCATGTGCCGTCGCAAAGCTGCTATCAGTGCTGTTGTATAAATACATGTACGACAAATGTCTATTTGCTATTTTATTTGGAGCTTTCAGGCCCAATTGAATACAAGCAGAAATGACTACAACGAAGATGAGGGTAATGTTGTATGCATGAACTGCTTGTACGGTATGTAGATATACGGAATTTATGTAGAGAGGGCACAGCACATCTATCATATTCCAGAATAATTATATTCATTCTGTTCATGGTGGTGTTTCTTTCTAACATAAGGCAATAAGTCATGACCCTCGGTGATAGTGATACATGTATGTCCATGCAGCATGGACGCGAGAGAACAATCATAAATACTATATACCGTATACTGCCTCAATTTATCTGAGTTATAAGTTGAAAATGAAATAACAATAGCATTAGATGATAAATAAAAAATGTCAGTTTCATAATTGTATGCTTTTTTCTACTAACATTCAGAGCAGTGCCTTACGTTTATATAAATTGTGCGTAGATATACCATTTAAATTAAAATTGAGATTAATGTGAAATGTAATACAAGAGAGAGAGAGAGAGAGAGAGAGGGAGAGAGAGAGAGAGCGAGAGAGAGAGAGAGAGAGAAAGAGAGAGAGAACAAGGAGATTTCAAATTAATAATTACCCTGACATTGATTAAATACAGTATATGTTTATTTGCAGCTACCAAATTAACCAATTTGGAAACTACATCTAAATGTCCTGAGCAAGAAAATGTCATCAATATCTATATAGTATGTGTCACATGCTGTTCTCATAAAAATATTCAGGACTTATTCAATATTTCTCATTATTTCAGTTAAGCAAGTCTAGATTTCAGGAGGAAGCTTTCTACCAATTTTTGGACCTCTGTTTGAGGAATCTGGTTAGAATCTTCTTCCAATACATCTGCAAGTTCTTGAACACTATACCTGCATGGGGGCAACGTTAAATACCGAAGCGGACTCGTTTGGGAAACTGCATGAAACGACACAAAATGAAGCATGAAACATATATAGAATATATACAGAATGGAACGTAATGGAGTGCTACTGAGCCATATGGAACAAAGCCAGAACAAATGGAACGGAACAGAACATTAAATGGGGTCCCAAACACGAAAGGTGCCGATACTCCATTTACTGCCGTTTCGGTATTCACCCGATTGGAGTTTCGCCCCATTTCGTGTTTGGGACCATGTAATATGCTATGTTCTATTTACTTCCAGTTGGTTCTGTTTTGTTCTGCAGCACTACATTATGTTCCGTTCTGTATGTTTCATGCATGCTCTATTTCGCACCGTTTCGGTATATTACCCCAACCGCCTTTATGGAGTCTGTACTGTAGACATTTGGAAATTCTTAGTTGTCAAAATAATTTAAAGTTAACATTTATCAGGCTACTGACCCATAATTATTTAGTTGAATATATAAATATGACAATGAATATTTAAACTATTTACTTTCACACAATGCATGGCCGTAGCTAGCCATGGGTCACGGCTGCCCCTATCCTCCTTGTTTTACCCAACTATTCTATTATTTCTCTCATAAAACGTAATATTACTTTATAATTTTCATTAAACTGCCCCCATATACTAAAGTAGTTTGCTATGGCCCTGCTATTCATGTATATACCAATACCAACCACATATACGGCAATTACCCAGATAGCAAGGCAACATTGCTTCAATGTCATTTTTACATTAGACCAGTTCTCCTGGTTCTAACATGAAAACAATTTTAGTATCACACAAATTTTCAAATTTGGTAAGTGACCAGGCTGTCCATCAAATAGAACAAAATTTTGCTAAAAGAAAATGATCAATCATGCATGTTCCGATATTAAAATAAATAAATGTGTATATTCATGATGTTTTTTCCCCAAGATTGAAGATATGCAAGTTTATTCAGTTTACACTAAATAAATAAATGAATGAATAAATGACTGCTTGATGCTAATCTACTTGATAACTTCTGAAATGTAGCTTTATAAATGGCATTGATGCTACACTAAAAACAAACCTAAGTAATGTTCACATGCTAAAATATTAGACACATATCTTATAAATAAAATATAACTTAAAACCATTTCCAATGTTGTTATACTAAAATACTATTGCAAAATAACCTTTTTATATAGTATATCATATCTAGTGTTCATTGGCAATACAGTTATATAAGTATCAAAAACTATAATGAAAGACTGAAATGGTAAATACCATTAAACATAGTTGATAGTATAGATAATATTTACTATTAAATACCACGTGTGTTCGCTACCACCTGATCATGCTGATATATACAAGCTATATCTATGATACATACAAAACACACGTGATATACATGAAACATGTAAATATCAGCTGATAACGTCGACGCATGAAATCGACACGAGTGTAATGTACATGCCCAGTCTAGCCCGAGGTTCCAACGCAAGCGGGTGTAAAAGTAATAAATATAAGTGAGACAGCATTTGTAAGGTTCCCAGACGCTTCGATCAATGAATATCCTCGCATTTCTGTCCAAACTTACGTCACAGAAAAACTCAGTAAAAATGGCAAATTTCACAGACGATTTTATTAGATAAAACCCGTACAGCTAAATAATGCGCGTGCCATGTGACATCAACACAAAGAGGGACGGGTGCGCTACCGCCTATGTTAACTAGCCCTCAGCGTGAGAAAAAGCGTAAATGGTAAATTCAGCGGTCAACAGCAACATACAAAGAAATGCCGTTCACTTACCTCAAATCGTGGCTCCGTCAAGTAGCTGCTACTCGAGCAAAACGACACAGCATCCCTTCGACACAGGACAGTGGTAGGGACAAACTGGTCTAGGGCTAAGCAGGGCGGGTAGGGCGCTTGATCGGGGTGGCATGCCATCATTTGGGACCCGAAACCCTTTCTACCCTCCAGCAAATATAGCGATCGTCCAACAGGGCCTGACCTACTTTCATGATAGGGGTGAAAGGTCCCAAATTCGCTGGCTTCCGCAACCCGCGTAACCGCGTCCGTCTGCAATCACTATAAGTTTGACGTCACTATTGTGTGCGGTGGAAATTTATCTGTGTGCTCAGCGAACGGTCCATATATACTGGACGTATCGCCGTAGTTGGTGACGACAGCTATAAGCTAGACAACCTTACACACCTAGTTATTGAATGAGATGGGAATGCACAGATAGTATGAGGACTCACTAAAAGGTGAAAGCATATATATGTTGACACAATAGACTACATCTGATAATTGTTTTTAAATAATTATTTTACGTGACTTTTCGTGGGAAATGGTATTGATCGTGAAGGCTATGACGTAGATCGTGAACTAAAACGCACATTCTTCCGCAAGATTATGTCTTGGGAAGCTACGTGTACTTAGACTAATGAAAATGTACTTTATAAATGCTTTTAACTAAATATTATTGTACATACAAATATGCTTAGCATTGTTTTACATAGCAATTACACGTGTGTTACTGAGGTTTATGCATCAGATCAATAACATTTATAGTATAACAGTATGCCTACAATAAAACTGTAAACTAGGCTAATGGCGCAAACCCGTTACATCATAAACAAAAATGTGTCTGCTTTAAATATTTATTATACTCAAAAAGCTCTTTAGAAGTCTAAATAATGTCTGCTTTGCATTTTGTCCACGCTTTCCTTTGATCATTACATACAATCTTCCAATGAACAGCTGATGAATACAATTTTTTTTTAAATCGTTGACCTTTTCGTACTGAGAAGGATAGTCCTTACTGTTTTAATGCCTCCATGTACAGCAATCCACATTGCCATTTCACTTTTAAGACATCACAGGCTACATAACATTTACGTTGTGAAATAAATCGTCTCTTCAACGGTATCAGGGTCCTACCACTATGTACGATATTCCTATACACGTGAGACCAGGTAGATATTGGTAATTCATTAATTAGTACTGTGTATATTCGTCATGGCAACGAATAATCGTTGACTGAATCCATAGTAACTGTGATGACCAGTCTCTCTATGTGCTATTCAATGTTAAATGATATTTTATTGCCATTGATAACGGTTCCTTTGTCGCGTAATTGCTTTTTTACACCGAAAAAACATGAAAGAATGAAAGGAAGATGATATATTTTTCTTAATTAAAACACAATAATATGATGGGGGAACGTAGGCCTAATAGTAAAAGTAGTACATAGTTCCTGTTACTATCAACCGTCCACCTCAATCGAGAAAAGAGGGTTATCCTAATACAAGCTATAATATATATAATAATTATCATCAAACATGTATCAACTTTATTTACTTTACAACTTTACAAATTCATCAGCAATTCCAATCAATGTTTTCAGAACAACAGAAATGTCCCACCCCGACATCGCGGTTTTTATACGCAGTGTATACGCCCCTAAATATCTGATTGTATAGTCAGTATTCATACTGAAACAGTAAATTATGGACACTAATTAATTTGAATATTATTCACATGATCGATGCCCAATGTCTGAAATCTCGTAGTGCGGTTATCGTCCTTGGTTCGTCAGTACCAGTCGGTGCGCGTAGGTCTACTGCAATGCTCTGCGCCTCAAATGTTGCAGGTTTCTTCCCTGTCGTATACAAGCTGACAAGACGTACTGTATGCGCGAAAACTCCAACTCAAAACAACAATAACTTGTTATAGTACAGCTGGTGTACACATATTATGTATAACCTATATGTCTAAACGTCATGATATTAAAGGCATACAATCACAGACATTTATGGCCGTTTTTGACTAGTTCTTAGCTACAACTACAAAGTACATTCACTTGACATACACTTAATCATGTTTGTACTTCCAAAAACCTTTCTACCACTGTACGGTAGGCAAAATTCAATTCAATGGTCATTATCTAGGTCAATCAACCGTGATTGTATGCCTGTAACCAAAACTTTCACACTACCGAAAGTCATACAATTGAACCTCCAGTTATATTAGAGAATGACTTAGGAGGTGACAATCACTATTAGCAAGTGTAACAGTATATTATCTTAACACCTGTTGTCCTCTTTCATATCGTTCCTTGTAGAGGCAATGCTGATTAAACATTCTCACCTAAAACTTGATTTCTAAATAATGGTGTGTTTGCGAGTTCAGGCGATTTTAACATTTCTAGAATCGCTGTCACAATTCGGCCTCGACGTTCATACCATGAAGCGATGTCCAACGAGATACCCTAATTATTGACCAAATGTAAACATATTTGGACATGTGTGAGCATGATCTTAAATTTCGACATTTCACATTGAGTTTAGAAAAGGATTCAATATTTAACACTCACAAATAGTTAGCTTAACGTTTTTGATCTCTGGATTTCTGGATCGCCAAAAGAGCCGTGTTCTTGATCTAGAAAGACCAAGCAAGCCAGCTGGCCGATAGAAATCAGATAGTCTCTATATAATGAAGAGGATGTTGGTACGAGACCTGAATTCCGTCAATATTAGTGGATGAATAAGGTATTTGCTTGCTGAAATATATATTGACGCGCGAATCTGACGAAGGAATTTCTTTAAGGGTTTCATTATCTTTCGATTTATACGACTCGTACAAAAACGTCCATGTAAATCGTGATGAAGTTATGTATTAGGGAAATATATAGAGTCGTGAAAATTAAGGAAATGTTAATTGAAAGTTGTTTTGAGAAAGTGTCGAATTTATAGAATGTGTCCCGAGGGAATTGTATCAGAAATGTTATACTCGGTAGGTAAAAATGTCCTTAAATGCATAGTTGCATACTATTAGTATTGGTTGATCTGGATAATGGTCAGAGAATGTCTATCTGAAACTAATTACGTTTGATTTGTCTATACGCACCCAAAAGTCTTTATTTACTAGCACTCTATAGTTATCACAAATTTCATATTGTATAAGAATTCAGGTTACGAAATACTATTTATCTTGTCATCGATGCATCAATTGATCTGTGAAGGAACATAATCGTATCGTTTAATATTTTAATCGTACCACTTTGAGTTCAAATACAGAAGAAAAATTAAATACGACCATATTCATACGATTAAAAAAAAAAAATTATCGGTCGTTGTATATTCAAGTAAAACTGAATTATAGTAGGCTACATAACATAGTTAGTATATACACTTTGTCGAAGAACAGGTATACAAACTTGCTTCTAGTTTGATTACCATTTTATATTTGTGAATAAAACATATTTAAATACAATTTAGTATCTCAAAACAATGAGCATCACTAAATAAATATGAGTTACCCATTGTGACATATGTTTCTAGATATAGATATATAGGATTCACATGCTGGATTCAGTACCTTAGATCACAGTTAAAAATTCGACATATTATTTGAAGACTAATGCAAACGGAGTGCGTTTCTGTTTTCAGATGAAAATAGTTTCATAAAGACAAAG
Source organism: Lepetodrilus pustulosus (assembly GCA_032355345.1). NCBI lineage: Eukaryota > Metazoa > Mollusca > Gastropoda > Lepetellida > Lepetodrilidae > Lepetodrilus > Lepetodrilus pustulosus. Next base: position 7,742 of record JAULBP010138613.1, on the reverse strand, counting down.
ACAACACTACATTAAATAAGCAATGACCTCCACTTGAAGACATGATTCCATGGGTACCGTTAATAAAAGTAATACATGTTGTCTAATGCTTAATTTATAAAATATAATAGCCTCTAATACAATATACAAACACCAATGAAAATACATTTATATTACATATGACAGAATATGTTATGATACGCGGTCAAAGAGATAATGTGATGTTTATCTGCTTTTTACGTGTATTGTTGAAATAGCTGTCGGCAAACTTGAGCAAATATATATAAAAACAGTATACCGTGTATAGTCGATGTTTTGCCTTCAAGGTCGCATTCAGAACATCCCGGGTGATCAATATGAATATCTCAAAATTCTCAAGCTCGTAGAGGATTACGCTGATGACGGAATCTCACGAACGTTTGTTGCTGGCACGTTACTTGACTCGTTGGATAAATGTTGTGGTTTTTCAACGTCCATTTCAAACATTGGATGATTGCTATGCTGGCTATCGTATTTGCTCTTTACATACTCACAAAACTATAATTTATTTGGCAACATGTCAAATCTCCCGATGGTCAAATCGTGTGATAACGCTAATGGTTGGTGCCAGATTTGTGTTAATGCAAATGCCGACTTAGTTGATTTAAGAAAAATATCACGAGATTAAAGAAATCTTGTTTGTAATGTATTTATAATGCTTTAAATGTTTGTGTAACGTATTGTAAAATGTTTTTGTACTACGTGTAGTCCGTGTTCCAGGAGGGTCTACAAGAAGTTTTATAATACACAGTACGTGAGGTTAAATACAGTAGTTAATGTAGTTGAGCATAAGCCATGGGAGGTAACTCTCCATAACCAGCGATGTTGGCCCAACGTTGGGCCAATGTTGCGAACCAACTGCGATTTGCCGACATGCTGCCAACGTTGGCCCAATGTCACTGTGTTTGCTGGGACCGTGTGAGCAAAAAGTGGACTATTTTTTTTAAAGATTTCATAAATAAGTTTTTGACGGCAAAGTCTTGTACATCATTTCCAGATCACCATTTCAACTTTCTATGGCCGATTACAGAAATATTCATACAAATGTAGTCGGACTATCATAACATACCCTGACCTGTTTGCATCGGCGATATTTCCCTAAATAACGACATGGGGAAAGTTTATAGAATAATGTAACCGCGCATAAATGGTATTTTGGTTTAACAAAACTCAAACATCGACGACAATGTTAACGGAGAATGAGTGAGAAGCATTTGCATGTTGATAGGCAGATACCCATATCCCAGTTTAAACTGAATGTTCAGTTACCAGTAGCATCACTTTCCAGATACCCACATCACAGGCAATTTTCGATGCTCGATATCTTATTCCCAAATGCTTTTGTTAAAAAACTGAACGATTCATATTTTTTTTTATATTATATCTTGACGTTTAGTTATAAATGGTTATACATCGTAAAACATAAGATTTCAAACACGCTGTTTGTTGCCTCCGCCACCTTGGATGTGGGTAACTGCAGTTACCCGCATGCGGTTCTCCCCAGTAAATAAGTTAGCATACCGGACAATGTTCTTAAGTGCCATTGGTCCCCGGGCAGGCGTTACCTCGAACCATGAGCGTGTTTTATATAAAGTGTTAAAGTGGGTAAACTGGTCTGTGTGACAGCATGAGATTCACGGAGTACTGCGTATGAATATTTTATTCCTTACATCACTAGAGCATATATGGGCGGATCTAGGAATCGGAGCTAAAGCTATCGCTGACTACCTGTCTATTCGTCTGTATGATGTAAGCTAGGCAGATGGCACATTCGTGAGTCTGTGAAGTGTATAGTGCTGGTGGTCTGCTATGTTGACCTCTATGGTTGATTCTTTAGTATACTGACAATTTCTTTGCCAACAACGTTAGAATAGTATTTGCACAAGAAGATGTTGATGAAACTATGTGTAGCTTTAGTAATAGGCGTTTCCTGTATGATTGCCGCCTCACTGTCTGGATGTGGCGAGACGGTGTTAATACGACTTCACCAAGACATTAGGCGAAACGGATTCCAATTATCAAAAGCTACTGTGGGTAGCAGTATCACGTGTGCTATCTTATGTGTCGAAAGTGACATTTGCTCATCAATGCAATACAACAAGAACACTGGTCTGTGCTCAACTCATGTCGTAGCTTTTGAAGACTCTGGCGAGCAAGATGCTGAAACGGATCAGGGAAACGTCATCTATTCAATCAAAAACAAGGGAGGTAATTAAGTATTGTTAATTTTCCCACAGGGTATCCACAATTCACGGTACACCGTTCTCATAATAATTATTCTAAAACATGAAATTTATTACAAATATCAAGTTTTAGTTACTTAGTATACCATTAAATAACAACTTTTGGGTGTACAAATCAAGCGTAAATAGTCTTAGACAGAAATTCTTTTGGCCATTATCTAGGCCTATCAACCGTGATAGTATGCATTTTATGTTTTCATGCAAACGGACAGTAGATTATGGTTGTGTATGTGACTAGCATTTGCAATTACGGAAACTATGGTGCACTTGACGATCATTTCCTATATATAATGACGTTAATTGAGTTTGTTCTTATATTATTCCTGTAGGAGAGGTGGTGCAAGTTAGAAACTAACCTAAAGTATGCTATTTTGTTACATATAACATAACAAATATTTGTTAACTTTTTGGTACATGATGTACGAAAAATGTAACAAACCAAAATATTGTTACATTGTTGATACATGATGTACGAAAAATGTAACAAAAAAGAAATTGTTACATTTTTCGCAGTTGTTACATTGTTCGTTGTATCAACGTCTAATAATGGTGGCCAATATGAAGATGGCAGCCAGGCATCGTGTCTATTATGGCTGTTAATTAGATTTGCAAATGTTCTTCTAATAATTATAAGCTTTAATACGTAAATTTCCTCCATTCGGAAACCTTCATGTTCAGTTTAAGAATATGTTTGTACATAATTGTTGCAGGCATCTACAGCAGATGTTCTAGTGCTGCAGACTGCCGGGTTATTTCCTCGGTCTGTGACAAGGGGATATGTAGATGTGTAGCCGGACGAGTACTCCAAATACATAGCAACATGTGTCTCGAATGTAAGCAAACCTAAATGTGCATGCCATAAGGTATTGTTGTGACAATTGTTGGACAGTTCCACAGAAGTCGTTTAAGTTGAACATTGATTTTTGTTTTTGTCGCGACGAAAGTACTCAAAAATGTTCTAATGTATTTTTAAAATAAAACTTCTGAAAGTTAAAAAGATAAAGTTTTCCTTGAACGGGTGAGTTATTCTCTTGTCAATGAATCCTCAAAATAGTTTTATATACTTCATGCATCACATTGCAACTAGACTATCCATAGTATCCATAGTATCAGAGAGTGAAAGTAATTAATTTAAATATTAATGATATTGATTGGCATTAAATAATATATATAAGCCGCTGAAGGTACGGTTAACTACTTTACTATTACTTTACTGTTCCATAATCTAAACATGCTTGACTGCTCTAAGTGATATTTTGAATATGAGTATTTGAGTGAGAACACGGTACGACACAGACCGCAATACCACGTAATACACGCTCAACCGGAGGCACCATTACTGTTACTGCACTATAGAAATACCGCAAAGCAATATAACAATTGTACGAATAAATATGTAAAGATTCTACAAAGAAAAAACTAGTGTATTACTTAAAGGTTCAATGGAACACTCCCCAAAAACATTCTGGAATATATTGAACCCTAAACTTGGTGGCAATTCTGATCATGATCAAGACATTTATCCTTTTTATGACTACTTCAAAAACATACATGAAACAGATTTGCTGCTGGTGTTGTAGTTAACACGTAATGTCGTGTGGTGATTTATTTAGTTTTTCAACACTAATACATTTTTCAACACGTATACATCCACTTTTATTTGGATATTAACGTCCATGAACGTTTATTTTTTTTCCGTGTCAGTTATATAAGTGAAGCCTATTCATTCACATGTGCAGTAGGCGGTGTTTTAAATAATGGTTATCAGAGGGGCTGTCACATCTCGTTCGAGAAAACAATCCTGACCACTCGCGTCAACTTCTGGTGGCAAAGTTCTTTTATGCAAATGGCGGACTCGCTCCGGTGTCTTGTGGATATCAACGTGTACGTTTTACTATTTGATTGACAGTCGTCAATTTGTATCATTTTATGGAGGAAAATGTATGCACCAACTTCGTATGCTGGTATTAGCAACCAATATGTATACAACTGGGAGAACATGCATGTCATACACGTCATGCACGAAAACCGGAACCCTATCATGGCTATAGTAAATATATTTATTTAGGCAACATAGTTGTACTTTTCCGTGGTAATGTTATGTTCATTACATGCTATCATACATATGGTTGAATGGATCATAAAAAAAATTACACAAAAAAAATACTGTAATGCATTAAAAAAATAAAATTCGTAAGGTCATTTCTATGGAGAAATTCGGAGAACGGTGATCACGGGGACTACGTCTAGAGATTTTAGAATGTCAAACTCTTTGATTCATGATGCTTTGCTATACTAGATCAAAGTTCCAACATATTGTACAGCATGTACAATCATGTGTAATTCTCTCTTATGTCATATATTAGCTTTCTGATCACTTTTACTCTCGCCTATAAGATAGGCTATAATTATATCAATCTGCTGATAATACTCATAAAGTAAATTTAGTAATATCAACCAGACATATCACTACAGTCTACATATTATTAAATATTAATAAATGCAATCTCCAGGATATTTTTGGGAACATTTTTTAACCAATCTAACAACTAATTAATGCTGACATTGAAATTGTTTTGTTTTTTTTAATTTATAAAAACATTGTTTTTCGTCAATATTGCGAAATATCATTAATAATAAAATAAGCAATCATGATTATGTTTTGTTTACACATGTACTATGTATTGTTTACAAATAAAATTGTATTTCTGAGATTGGAGTTCACATCTGAAATGATCATTGAAACTACATTATACAGTATTGTATAAATAGATTAAACGGATTTCCAAAATACAAACTAGAAATCATATTTAAATAGTAAATATAGTATTTAACCATAATCTTCTGTAAACATTATCATGATTATACTATTGTATATATGGCACCTATGATTTATATTAAGCAGTACTTAATTGATTATTATTTATTTATATAATCCTTGTTTTAGGCCTATGTACAAACGCTGTAAATTACAACATGTGGATGAACAAATTTTAACAGCATATTATATTGACTAGTAATGTATTGTTATAGAAGCACATGCATGTTTTCTTACCTACACAGGGATATTTCCTTGGTAGAAGTAGGATTACTGATATTATGACAATTCCTTTCAAATGCAAAATAAGTAAACAGCTTGTAATATCAAATTCTGTGAACAATGTAAAAATTGTTGGTAGTGAAACAATCTATTATAAACCAAAGTATTTTGAAGTGTTTAATGTCATGTGGTTGCAAATTATAATATAAAATGTATTATTTACTATTAATTTTAATTTGAAATTCATGCACAATATTATGCAGGAAATAGATAAAGAAACTATAAGTCAATATTATGAAAACCTACTTATACCAATTATGTTAAATGTAAGTGCTAAAACGAATGTCAGTAGAAAACTTAGTGATTACGTTATACAGGTGCTCAGTTTTCGTGCACCATGTTTTCCGATATTTTAGTTCATTAGGTTGTTTACAAAAAATTAATGACAGAACTTCTAAGTTGATATAATCATACTTTTCAAGGACATATATGCATATTCCATTTTAAAATAAGGATTTAAAAGGATTTGGCACCGGAAATTATTGTTTTGCGGCATCTCGAGAGACTGGGACAACCCCTATAGACAATTTATGACCTCTACAATTACCATCTCGATTCTGATTGGTCGAACATTATTTGAACCTCATTTGCATATTAAGTGCATGCCACACGACCGATCGATATATGCAAATGAGGATCAAATAATGTTAGACCAATCAGAATAGAGATTGTCAAAGTCATAAGTTGTCTATTAGAGTCGTCGAGGACATAAGCGGCCAAGCAGACCACATTGAACCTGAAGCGTATTTCTAAAGCGTACCAGTTGTTGTTTTACATATCATTGAGAGTTTCATATATTGACTGCATTCTTGAAACCCATACTAACATGCGATGGTATGCTTCGCACACAGGCAGTTGCTACTGGATAGTAGATCGAAACTATCAATCTTTTTTACAAATTAGAAATGCATACTTTTCTATATGTAATACTTTAGCAATTAACAGTTTGAGAAGAAGATTACCTGTAGCGTTCCCTTTGAACAGAACTCAGTTACCAGACAAGGTTCACTGCCCTCCAGACAGGCTCCAAATACACGCACCAAGTTCGGATGTTCCATGTCCCTTAGCTAGGTATTAAAGGCATATTATCAAATAATGGACAAACAAATTTGATTTATCCACGCAAGAGTTGTTATATTTACTAAGGGCGTATTTGTTGCAATAAAAACGGTTATTGTTTTCTGAACTCGTTTGAAACAGATTTCACTGGTTTGCCTGCCATCACTTGGACTTTCCGAAAAATGTAGTTACCTCTCTTGAACATTTTCGATAAATGTATCTCCCCTTACCGGATTCGAGTAAATCTCGTTAACATGGATACAAACAGTGTTAAAACTACGGATTGTAAACGTGATTTTTAGAAAATATGTATATCAGAGCTGCCTAATTATTGTTGGATACAAACAAGACATTCCCCAAACGTTAAATCTCTGTATTCTCCTCTAGAGAAAGGCATTCAAATACTTTGTAGTATGCGAACAAGCAAGACAGCCAGTTGAGCGCATGTTATCGTAACGTCGTAAGTTGTTGTGTTTCTACTCATATCAGTAATATATCACGAAACGGTTTACATAGTTACAATATGCGTAGTTTGATTAACATTGACATATTAAGCGAAGATATGCTTTGTATAGTTAATGTTACTAACAAAAGTTGGTATATTCGCGCATAACAAGTTTGTCAGTGTACTATTTCCACAATATTGGGAAAAACTAATAACAAGTCTAACTAATTTTTTTATACTACTAGATGGAAGTGCTAGACTTCAGAAAGGGAGAGGTAATTCAAGGGAAGTAACTCGGGAACAACTAGACTTTTCGGAAAATTCTATATGAATATATTTAGTCGTACAACTTTGATTTATTTCCCCTTACATTAATATAATGAAGCAAAAACGAATACGACCATATTCAGGTTGTCATTACCGATAGTTATACAATCAATTCAATCTATAGTGGGGTTGTAGGGAATTGTGTCTACCATACAGCGGTAGAAAGGTTTTTGGAAGTACAAATATAATTTTATGTATATCAAAAGTGAATGTATTTTGCAGTTATAGCTAGGAAATATTCCAAAATGACGATACGCATCTGTGATGTTATGTCCTTAATATTCATGGTTGTCACCCTATAAAGTATTTACTATTACACCCCATGATTTACCGGTAAAACATATTTTCGCACATATTCTTCAGATTATGTCTCTTTAAAGGCATACAATCACAGATATTTATGGCCATGTTTTACTAGTTCTTAGATACAACTACAAAGTACATTCACTTGACATACATATAATCATGTTTGAACTTCCAAAAACCTTTCTACCGCTGTACGGTAGGCAAAATTCAATTTCAACAACCTGAACAATCTTAGTTCTTCGTC
>JAULBP010138502.1:0-16193 GCA_032355345.1 Lepetodrilus pustulosus | reverse complement strand
GTCACTGTCTTACCCTGCGAGCTGGCCGCTGAAGTAGGGGACCTCTTGATGAGGTGACGCACTTTGATGATGGACTGCGGTGTGGACACGGACCCTGGCGCAGCGAGGTGTGCGGGGGACTTCTTCTGTACCGTGGGCGTATGAAGCAGCGACATTGTGTCGGCCGTCGCGTATTTCATCGTCTTGCTGAACACACCAAACACATATCAAACATCTTGATGCATTGACAAACACATTGCTGCATACACAAAATATTATATGGAATTGCAAGGGTGTGTTCAGGCTGTGCTACCTTTCTCAACACTACTTTTCTAAAACTAGTGGCTGGCTGAACGATTTTGTATGAAAATAGCAGGAAATTGGTTTGTACATGCATGTAGTCCGTTTCCTTCATGATTTGGGCTTTCCTATTTCCTACAAAACACTACTGGCTCAAAAGCCGCAGTAAAAAGTAGTACTACGTAGTACTACATGTGTTGGCTGAACAGCTATTGTAGCACTTCGTAGAGAAAAGTAGTGCATCCTGAATGCAGCCCAAGTCAGTGTTCTATTGAACCAGAGCGACTCTTGCAAGCAGCAAGCACACTTAAAATGTTCACCTACTTTTTTTTCTTGTTCGTGTCGAAGGTTTGGTACAGAGACTTGTTTGCAGAGTTGAAAACAGACGGGTCGATGGCTGTATGGAACACGGAGACGGAGAGTTTGTTGGGATCCACGCTGCTCATTCCCTCGGGATAGACCACATCCTGAAGCTCACTGCAATCAACATAACACAAATGCATAACTGAACATACCATTTGATGAACAGATGAAACAGTTCCTACAACACAGAGACAGGCAAAGGATCTAACCATCTCTTGTAGTACCAGGTTTGTACGACAGTACAGCTAAATAACAAAAATTAAAATGGGATCCACATCTGACCCAGCCTTATAACCGAATGTGCTCTGTATCGAACCGTGTTATATCGAGAGGACACTGTACTAAGAATGTGCCAAACTGGTTTTCTTCTTATGTTAATTTGTGAAGAGATCTTTTCTCACTACAAAGTTTGAAAGTTAAGGTTTCGAGAATATGGCCCCAGTACTTCAGCTCAGATCCATAAAGGTCTTTGCACACTTGGGCATTTTCCGTGACGTTTCACGCTGTGTGAAATTCTTGGCGATGATGCATGAAAACCTATGCTATTGTTATCAGAATAACCTTCCAACTTTGCTGAGGTAACATAAAATGTAGTACTGTTATCAATGAGGGCTCAAGGCTAACATATGCCTGATATACAGGGTAGTGTTAACTTGTACTGTGGACAACTTATTTTTTTTAAACATGTAACACCTTCGGTGTCTTTGCAATTTGTCAACTAGCCACACGGACAAGTAACTCAAAATGTTAATCGGGAGTCCTGCATTACAGCATTTTTTTATTAATCCCTTACGAGGGTTATCATCGATTCATGCTCCATTGTTTCTCTTTACCCACCCTCTCCCCCGTTCTTTCCAGATCGGCCAAATGGAAGTACTGTTACATTGTGTATCGACAACTTAATGCATGTGCAGATCGGTCAAATGGAAGTACTGTTACATTGTGTATCGACAACTTTGCATGTGCAGATGGCTAGTGATAGGCGCTTCTATTGAACGCTCATTTTGACTTGGTCGAAAGTAGCAATGAACAGTGCATAATATCGCCTAGCGTTTCATGCCACGTCAAATACTGCATAAACTGCCCCAGCGTGCAATGATCATTACACTTCTGTAGATTTTACCTCATTTTCATCTTCTTCCTGGGAGTAATAGGTGCGTGAAGGAATGGACCCAGGTCAGTCCGAGTATCATCCTCCCTGGAAGAGAGAGAGAGAGAGAACAGAAAACCCAGCATTATTGTGATGCTCGTTTATGTAACAACCTAGTAGTAAAGATGCTAGTTCTTCAAGTACCGAGACAGAAAGTCACTTATAGTTTGGCACGATTTTCTATACATTCTTACTGAAAAAATAAGACATGCGAATCACGAATAGTGCACATGAACCCAAAATATCACCCAGCAGTTAATACTAACATTTTGGAGCACTAGTCCTGATAATGGTAACACATAGAAAATCCTAAATTTCTACTAGTCCTTAGGATCCCTTTAGCATTGGGCATTTTGGCTTTGGCTACAGGACTAGTGCTAGTATTAACCCTTGTGAATATAAACTAATTGCCATGGTGGTATGGGCAAATTTATACCTACATATGGGAGTAATGTTGTGTTAAAATTAACACAGAATAGGTCTGTATTTATTAAAAATGTAACTCCCAAATATATATTTTGTTTATAAATATAGTAAGACTTTTGATTATTTGATCAGTTTAAACAATAGACATTGAGAGGCATAGCCATTTGTAGAGTGAGATGGGAATGAGTTGCAGGGAGTTAGACGATACATGTTTACATTTGAGTAGTTGCAAATGCAAACCATTATGTTATTTTTCTACATATAAAAATAGAATAAAAGATACAATTATTAGTAGTAATACCCAATTTCTAATCACAAAGTTTTATATTAATTTTTACTGTTAACTTCAAATTTCATCAACTATATCTATTATTGCCTATAGGTTGACATAATCCATTAAGCTATATTTGACCACGTTTCCCATGACAATCACAGCTTGATCATTGTCCATTACGAAAACAGCTATTAATTATGGTTGGAGAAATCTGGATCGACTATAGTGGTATATCATGGTTTTGATAGACTGATACTACATAATTTCACTTTGCCTCATCATGTTCATGGTCCTTGAATTTATTAAATATGTAGGCTACATCATTTGACCTGAAAAGTTTATGTTAATATTATGTCCTATTATCTCCTCTAAAACAGAACTTAATAGTTATAGACTTTAAATTTAAATACATGTATCTGCTTTAGGTTCTAAAATAAACAAAAACATTCTCGCCTCATAATGGGTGATGATCATCGTTTATCTCATTTATTTGACCAGGAGATTACGTACAGTACTCTTACTTTGACCTTATGAACTCTGGTTTTTCCCTCTAACTAACCCAAACCCACGCATTAGTATAGTTCTTCTCCGTTAGTGTTACGTTACCATCCCGCGACCATCTTTGTTTACAGGGAGTAAACATGATATGACTGAAGAGTAACCCTTAGTTATGAGAAAATTGGACAATTCCCAAACAGCCACTAGCAACAAAACAAACACTAACAGTTGTCCAAACTAGACCCACCAAGCATCACTAGGTTTACCGATATAAGATCTACTATTATAGTCTAGGAATTGTAAAAATACAGCACACACGAAACAAAATACACAAGTTAAAGCTAGAAAGCACGTGGGAAACTCCACCGCCTAAAACTTGTTAGGATCGTCGCGTCTTTTCTAATCGCTACTAGATACAGATTTGCAGTGCTGTTAAAAAGTTGATCTCCATAATCTCACATCCTAATTAAACCCTGATTAAACCTTTGAAGACGTCTTCGTCTGTCCAAGAACATCATCTTCCCTTTCCCCTGACTAATGAAGCGCATTCCATACCCAACCGTCATGGCTCGCAGGCTTTGACCTAGTTCATTTTTGGGGGAGTGTTGTGGGCAGATTTAGGATTTCCCCATGTAGGTCACATGACTACGAGGTCACATGACTTTCAATCCACGTGACCAAGTCAGTTGACTCGGTGATAAATGTCCAGTCAGAGGTCAACTGGTGCATAAATGTAGGCGTACCAGGAAATACGACTTCTAATGTTACAGCTGAGGGTAATGCATTATTTCTCATAGCATCTACCAATGTGAGCAATGTGATTTACAAACAATATTGGAATTTTAGGAGTCACAAATGTTTCATAGTCTAGTCCAAACAATTTTTTTATAAAAAAATGCAAATATGATAAATGACATTTGACCATTCCAATGTGGATACATCTATTAAAAGCATACTACCACAGATGGTTGGCCTTACATGTATATGGACAAACGAATTTCTATCTGAGTCTATTTACGTTTGATCTGTCCACACAAAGGTTGTTATATCCTGATGTACTTATTCCCCAACACTTGATGCATGGTTAACATTGGTTATCAACATTTTCATATATTAAATGAATAAAGGGAACGTAGCTCTAATTATCTTACCTATGGAACTTCTAACTGCTATATCGAATTCCCAACAATGTGGATCACCGAAAAGTGTTTTTGAGCGATTTAAAATTGATGATAAGTAGGCCTACCACAAATGAATGTAGGGCCTACATTTAGTTCGCATTTCTTACTCAATATAGTGCTTATACGAGCTCCATTCAAATCTGTGGATGTAGGCTATGCCTCTAATTTTTGTAAGTCTATAGATATCAAATATTATTTCCATGCATATAATATGTTTTAGATTAATGTGATACACGTAACTTTCTAAAAGGTTCTCACACGTCTAAGAGTATTATATAACTCGAAAAATACACCTGGGAGATTAAACACTCAAATTGTTTGTGGTTTATGGAAATATTTGCTGAACAAGACTTGAAATTGAAACTGCATGTAAGTGACAAATATTTAAGAGTTTCTGTAAAGTCAAAGACACCCAATATACACATCGACAGCGGTCAACATTAATAGGTGACAAAACAATAAATATTTTGGAACAATTTACGTAGTATCTAAGCCTAGTGGGTAATAATTATGAGGTAGTAATGGTAGTATACCTAATATGTACTAGCATTGGTATACAGATGTTTATTTAGCCTACTAAAGCCACATTTGAAATAGTTGCGGCTATAACAATACACAATGAAAGAATTGCTTTACGTACAGTTGTGAACTGGAAGTAATACACTCCTAGATCTCGGAGCAAGTTAGTAACTTAGTAAATAAACTAACTTTATTAGGTTACAGTAATATATAACCTAGTAGTGCATACCACTATACAAAACATAATAGAATATTTTTATAAATACCAGATATCACAGATAGTGACCTATATAATGGACAAACGAATTTCTATCTGAGACTACTTTATGTTTGATTTGTCCACCCAAATCTTACTTACAAATGTACTTTTTCAACAACACTCGATAGTTATCCAAAGTTTAATATTGTATATGAATAAACGAGACGTAGCTCTAATTATCTTGCCTTTGGGATCGAATTCCCCCTAATGCGAATCGACGAAAGGGATTTTGACGAAATAAATTTGATAAGTATCACATGACAAAAGAATGTAGTTTGCTGCATTTATTACTCAAATATGGTACTAGGAGCTCATTGAAATAGTGATAAAATACCCAGCCAGATATATAACCGACGTCGTTTCGACGTCAGAACGAGAAATGCGTTATCGCCTTAGAAGTAGGCTAACGTTACTAATAACGAAAGAATCGCCAGGTAGGGCCTATATAAGCTATATAGATCGGGATGGACATAGGTTATACTTCTCAAAAGACATACTCGAATTCTATGTTTTATGCATGACATAAATTATGTTCAAACTTTCATAATAATAAACCGTCATCTACATCTCAGAACAATGCAACAATTATTCCAAATAATTCCAAATATCTTCTTTTTTTTTATCATCAGATAAAACTAACGTATTTCTGACAACTCAATTTAGTTATAAATATTGTTATTACTTTTTAAGCCATGTTATTACTGTAAGGCGGTGAGCTAATGGTCTTCGAAGCTATTTCAAGCTATTCTTCGAAAATGACAAATGAGGACATTGTCAAAAACCCTCTGCAAGGTTGAAATGATTAACCACAAATTCAATAAAGAGCTGTACATCATAACTTTTAATTTCAATATTTCAAACTTTAAACGCAAACGAAAACACCATCTGTCCGGTATAGCCTACGAGTGCCATGCAGAAAGAGCCAAAGTTTGAGCAGTTTGGCGGGTTCCCAGACGAGTTTGAGGTATTAGCTAAAACAAACTGTGGGAGACGCGGAACAAACACTCGTAAACCACAACTTGTAACAGCGCAGTTAACCACAACCCGACGTCACCATGTGCAGTGCACAGACTGCGTGGTGTATGTTGGAGATGTCGCGGAGTCGTATACGTCGACTAGCACCAAAGTGCTACAACTGATGACGCCGTAAATACCGGAAAAACACGAAAATAAATAAGAAAAACAGGTTGACCGTTGACTAAATAAATAATGAATAATGACAATATAGAGCTCGCATCAGATATGTGTATATATTTTCATATTAATAAACCTTTACTCACACATCTCATAACAAAGCAACAGTTATTCCGAATAATTCGAAATATTGATTAGAATAAGATTTATTAAAAACAAATAGAGTACTTTTGACAATTCAATTAAAAATATATATTGTTATTACTTTTGAAGCCATGTTAGTGTTGTTTGGGCGGTTAGCTAATGGTTTTCGTAGTTATTGCAAACCTTTCTTCGAAAATGACTCATGAGCATGTTGACATACATGAGTGGTGATTGTTATTGAATAATGATGATATTAACATTCTATATAAATATGCCTATCTAATTTTATTAATATATCCAATGAGGGATAGTTTGCTATTGATATAGGGTATTTCACATCATTAGAAAGAGAAAAGAGTGAGAGAGAGAGAGAGAGAGAGAGAGAGAGAGAGAGAGAGAGAGAGAGTGTGTGTGTGTGTGTGTGTGTGTGTGTGTGTCAAAGATGGCTACTTCTGAGAACATTCCGAGTTATTACGTATAACCAACACATTTTGACTTTAGGATTGATTGAATTATTGCTTTACGCCGCTGAGGGAATATTTCACCCATACGACTTTGGGAACTACAACCAGTACACTGTACAATATCCGAGCTTCTAAAAGTAATTAATACATTAAGTAGGTTATCCTACAGGGTCTTAAAGCAATGTGTTGACATAACTAGCGGATCTTATCTTTTAAAGGTTTCTGGTTACTAGTCTTCGTGTCTAATCAATTACAACACCATGTCCTGGAAACAATTAGGCCCATACGCATCACAGTGAATGTTTCAAACTACGTCTTGCAGTCATCAGATACAAATTGAGAAATAAATAGCACCTGGACGGTCGCTGACAGAATATAACAGCTTACTATCGAGTCGGGGAATCAGAGCGGCAAATAATGGAAGACACGTCTGCGTGAAGTTCTTGATAACAATATGACAGAGACGTAGACAAATATCTTTCTTGGAGACAACTATATCATGTGTGGAAATAGTGGTGTAATCGTCATTGATATCCACAATCGGTTTGGGTATTCCTCATACGAGTTCCATAGCGGCCAAACACGTGCCGTCCGAGATGTGCAAATCTTCGTCCAAGATCGTCCATAATTATCATGTAAACTACGAACACTACTGGAAGACGTATGTTCCTAATTGCTGTTTGTAAAGAATACAACACCTTGCGACATTTTAACCTGAGCACACAAGAAAAATAAAACTTTAGTCAAAGAAGCCAAAACCAGAACTGCATGTTCACAACATGGCGACGCTGTCCGTTGACACGTGCTCAGACTATGTCTAGACGTCAATCAAACGTCACTAAGGGGATCCAGTGGGAGTAGGAAAATCTCCAACCATTATAATCCATGGCCCATGATAGTCACGGAGCCGTCGAGAATAGCTATAATACGAGATATGCTAACGACTGTACACCAGCAGTGATGGCTTCCATGGTTACCCGATATCCACCATGGGTGATAACTTTGAGAAGCAGACGAGACGGGCAGCATCTCACTTGCTCGTTCCGTCCGTCTGTCTGTCGGCGTTGGAATTGCGCAAGAGAGCATACCGTCCCACAGTATCTATCATTGCTACCACGTAGTATAATTGTACTGTACTTTACTTCCAGGTGTAGTTGCACTGTACACTTGACATCCAGCATCAGTTGTACTGTAGAGATGGCTTAGATTTATATAGGATAGGATATACTATTACATGAATTAGTTGGCTACAAGGTTCTATTCTAGTTTTAACGAAATCAACTTCATGTCCCAGGTGAAATACTTTATTTATGTTTGAAGTATTTCAATTTCAATTTGAAAGTTGTAGAAACATTCAGTGTTGGTGAAGACCTATCACTATAGTATTCTACCATCTTGCAGTATTCTAAATTATGAAATATCATACGACAGGCTCATATCACATCCTATTTAGACTACCGTCTCACCAACTTCAGACGGCTTATCATTGTCCCACTGACCAAGGAGTTGATAATTGTGATTAGATAATTTTGGAACACGGGTACACTTGTCTCAGAGGGATTAATCTATACGTACAGGACGAGGGAATGCTATCTCGGATAATTAGAATACTCACATGGAGTCGCAAGGTAACACTATATGTCGCAAGGTAGCAGTAGGTGCGAGTGAATTCACGCCCAGCTTTAACTAATTTCAAAGTCTAAATAACGGAG
The DNA here is from genome assembly GCA_032355345.1 of Lepetodrilus pustulosus. NCBI lineage: Eukaryota > Metazoa > Mollusca > Gastropoda > Lepetellida > Lepetodrilidae > Lepetodrilus > Lepetodrilus pustulosus. The sequence continues at coordinate 7,790 of JAULBP010138502.1, read as the reverse complement.
ATAACTTCCATCCCCTTCACATATACTCAATCAATACATGATCTAGAACGTTGATTCAATATTCATTACTATAAACGCATTGTCCGGTCTTTAATACGCAACATACATGAAATGTTTCTACATTTCTCAAGATGCATATAGATTTCTGCATACTCTCCCGACAGCGATAACACATCAGTTTGTGTTATACGCTGTCACACTACGAGGGGTTCGTGTGTTCAACATTATAAGCACTTTGATTTGTTCAATTCTTATTAGCTGACGAGTGCAGGCCGAAAACGGCTCACGATATTGACGAAAACGGAACATTGAGTTGGCAAAAATGGTACCAAATCGATTGGCGGAAACTGTACCTTGACTTATATTTCGGAGATAATGGTATACTGTGTGGAATTTAGACGATATCAATCGTTAAATGATAGCTGAGCCTTCCGAAGCGAATATCGTGCGCTGTTTTGGGCCTGCATCCATAAGCTAATAAGAATTGAACCAATCAAATTGCTTATAATGTTGAACACACGAAACCGCTCGTAGTGTGTGACAGCGGATAACACAGCCTGATGTGTGTGTTATCGTTGTCAGGAGAGCATGGGGTTTCTGTGCCAAAACTTCCATGGCGCAGGTAACGTAGAATGTCCAATGGACGTTGGAAACAACCGTCATCATGGAAGCCAAGAACATTATTTCCACTGTTCTGAAATAGCACGACATTATGTAAGAACATCCAACAACTTACTTACATGTAAAACTATAAATAGATTTTAATCAAGGAAAATGTCATGCCACGGGATTCATCACGTGACATCACGAACAACGGAACCTCTGTAATCCGGTATGCTGCCATTGCATGCATCATGTACGCCTTATGACAGTCTCGACAGTGTCAAATAACTCATTAACCCGTATCCGATAACACAATGGGCGGGCATATTATAATAGGAAAGCTTGTTCCGAAGTATTAATAATCTGTAGACTGTCTGTAACGCGTTATGAACGACATGCGATAACAAAACGGGAGAGTATATCATAATAAATAGGCTACTCATGAATAAATACAAAGAGGATGTTATAATAAATACATGACTTGTTCAGGCATTAGTAATCCGTAGATTGTGCTGACATACATCTCACCATCATTTCGGATATTCCAAAGTGAAGACATCCGGGAAAATGCCACACAGTTAATAGAACGCATTCCTCGAAATACCAACGTCCAGTATCCAGAACATTAGGCCGTTATAACACGACGGTACGTCCCTGCGTCGTGTCCAAGAGACGACACCCCTCTTGGGAGTTGCTGGCCATATACTCCTCACCTTCGATACATTAACACTAGTAGTATTGTCAATAGCAGCATCAGCGTATCAAAGTTCATTTACCTACACACTCAATGCTATTCCTCGGGCGTGCGTCCCACACGAGATGCCAGTTTCGCGGTTTCATATCCCCGAACGGGGCTCCGAAGTCAGCACCACCAGCCCCGATCTGGGATAACATTATCGGTCCACACGTGCTGGTTCGTTGGCGACCTGCTGATACTCCTGGAAGGAGCCACAACGGGCACCTGCTACAACACGGGAATAATACAGATATATCCAGAACCTCCAGGGCTTCTTCCTCGTTAATAATTCTTCCAACACAACATCTTTACAACCACATTGAACCTCGGGCAGAGGCGGCTTTCAGCGTACAGTCCGTGAAGTGTAGTAAACAGAATCCCAGGTCGACCAAGCTGGAGACTTCTTGTAGTTGGACACTTGGACATTAACCTCCGTTTGATGGAGTAACCAACTGATTCCGTCATTTAATAGCCATGGAACAACGATCTATTTTGATCAGACTCCAGAATTAAACATTTACGATAGGGCTCGTCGTCCACGCACATTCACGTCTATTGAATATCGTAGGCGTGTTCAAGCAGAGTAAAAAAATTACCACGATTTCCTTGAATAAGGAAGCCTACAGGTTACCCTCCAAGTTATCCTCCAGAAGGGTTGAAGTTTATTCAGAAAGCCTAAAAAAAATTCGTTTATTCAGGAAACCAGCATTTTGACATTATGCCGTTAATAATAATAATAATAATAATAATAATAATATATATAATTATATATTTTTTTTTATCGATGTCCAACCAGTTGCCAATCTACAGTTAGTTTCTTGACGAATTTAATTTCGGGTTTGGATCACACTGGTTCAGACTGTTAGCTCTCACGACAATATTACATCAGTTTAATATAGACGGAACCCTTTTCAGTTACAAACTCGAACTTCAGTTATATCAAAGGTGGCATTGGGAATACGTCTGTGTCGTCATGGAAACCTGTTATCGAGAATAGCGTACGCTATGGGGATAATATTGAATGGCGAGTAAATCACAGCTGTAGTCCAGTGGGAGGTCAGTAGACGGAGGTCAGTGACCTGGGTGGATTAGCATTGACCGCATAGCAGTTGAGAGTACAGCAGTGGTGGATGCAAACACGGCTTTACAACTACCTTGAATGGTTACGGCGGCAGTTAACAAAAGACAGCGTACGTCAATACATGGAGAGAAATATGGCATGTCTCGTAAACTGTAAACAGACACAACGTAAAATATTCTCTCAATACTAAAATAACGTGACGCATGTATACATGTATGGCAACAATTGGTTGTTGTTGTTGTTCAGTCTGTTGAGATTAGCAACTTCAAGAAACTGTTTCAATTTAGACCGTTGTGTTGTCTACATTTACTATTTGGTGTATGACAACATTATTGAGGTAGTCAGGCTTTGCTATACAAGTTCGTTTTACTACAGACTAAGTGAATATTTAATAATAATAAGATTCGAAGAAATCAAAATTTGAGTACTAAAGGTTTTATCCGTGTACTTTTCATTACAACATGCCGAGCTAGACAGATCGTATTCCGCCGGGTTGAAACGACGTGCTGTTGTTATTTCCTTACAAGCACGACCCCTAAACTGCTTACCACACCGAGTAGGTTGTTGACAGAACGGATCAAACGTTCGACACCAATGCAAGCAGATACGTAATCTCGATTACATGAGAGAACGGACTGTGACCGAACCCTTTGTCTGGCTATACGTTTGTTACTGTTGCTTGAAGAAAGAACCAATCTTGATCCAATGGATCTTCATTGACCGTGATGTTTCGGTTCATGATCTTCGATTTCGTGTACAGGTGTTTTTGCCAGCTTGACCATTGATGTCTGAATACCCAACCACGACCTACTCGACGATTGGTTTAATCCGCACCGGAAACGGAAGAAGACTTCGCCTTGAAAATGATCAGGCACCGATGTTACGGAACATCATGTTTTATCATACGGTTCTGTAAAACACTTCTTTTTTTTAAACCGTATCTTATTTACGTAAGGCCAGGTATTACGTACTACAGGTACACACGCATACTAGTACTTAGAAAACCGCGACTACTTCCGGATTTGGAACAACTGCGGTCCCGAAATGTCGTCACTTATTACTGATGTAGCCAGGTAAAAGAAAACCGCAGACCGTGCAGTGAACGGGTCGTATATCATAGTGTGACAGAGAATATGGAGGTGACCCTTTACAAGCCTGAATGGGTCACACACGGAACATAGCCAGAGTATCTAGAGCGAGACGGAAACTACTGCGGACAGTGCCACGAGTACTGCCCCGGGTATTGGCCATTGGCATCACCCACAGGCATGTACAGCTCGTGCTTCTGTGTTTTAGAATCATATGGACTCGGCAGATCAGGGTATAACGACAGTCGACTGAAATTTCATCAAAATGATTGAATTGTAGTGGATGTTATTATTTATTGAGTGTTAAAAAATGACATTACATGGGTATCGTTTATGGAAACTTTCTTATCCACTAAGAGACCATAGTGCTCTCGTAAGTCCACGATCGCCGTGTATTAGAGGTCGCTACGAAAGTGCTATGGTCTCGTAGTAATGTCATTTGGTACGGAAGCGCAATAACGTCTTTGTCTGCTAAGGTTTCACGTGCTTATTCGAATCGTGGGCGAGTATACGATTACAGCAGACTATTCAGGATATTCGATTATAATCAACAAAAGTCAGACCTATTTTTAAACACTCAATAAATAATAACATCCATTACAATTCAATCATTTTGATGAAATTTCAGTCGACTGTCGTGGTACCTCCAAGAACATACGCCTTCTAGTACAAAAAGTGTTTGTTTTTCTTCATCCAGGTTCGAACTCGATGATAATACACGGAACCGTGTACACCGTCATCGGACAGTTCCTCGGCATCACCTAGCTACACGAAGTACCTCTTCTGTACCGGAAGTCCCCCAATCGAGGATGATGTCACTGTCCAACAGATCGCCCACATGATGGTATTGCTAAAACCGCAACTCAAGTCAGCAGTTAAGTTATACATAGCGACTACAATCTGCCGACCTTCGCAATGTTTACTTCGCGTCCCAGCAGGTGATCAACACCACGGGGTTAATGGCTTCCATAACGGCGTTAACCCATTGACTTGCAATGAAGCGTAACGGGAGACATACTAAGCGCGACTGCCACGACAACTATGACGTCAGCAGTACGACCGGATATACATTGGTACTTATAACCTCTCCCGTTGACGCGGCCGTTCTGTATAGTATGCAGCAGGACAGGGTTATAATATTGTCTATCCGTGTCGGGTTCTTTGAATATCGAGTAGCCTACTTCACTTTCTACAAATTATAGACAGTTTTTAGCGATTGCCAATTTCGTTAACGAAAATGTGTCACACAGCTGTTCACGAAATGCTTCTTTCTTTAAGATTGGGTGCAAACTATTTTAGAGGTCTTTCTATTCTATAGGATACACGTAGTTTTTGGGAAGTACAAACATGATAATATGTATGTCAAGTCAATGCACTTTGTAGCTAAGAACTAGTAAAAAAACGGCCATAAATATCTGTGATAGTATGCCTTTAAATTTTGCCCAAATTATTTTGGTTGACAATTGACATGACAACTCATGAAGTAGATGCCTTTGACCATGTTGTATACACGGACTTTTCTTCTTATTACTTTCTATTACGACTTCAGATGGCAGCATGCTCGGTGCCATTTAATAGGAATGTTGTACATCTGTCATCCCGACATCGACTGTGGTCTTGGAATTTGGGGAACCATGGTCATGAACTCTGCCATATACACGAGGACATTCCACACGTTCTTGTCCGTGCACGAGTATCAGCCGTCAGTGCACACGTACTTAACAGCATCACGTGCAAACCCCTTGTTATTCACTGGCCATGTACAACAGTTCCTATACATAGTTCCGTCATGCTACCTTTTATCTCGCGTGAATAAAAAAAACCAACACAACACAACGTAACATTCCGAACACAGCCTGTGTCGTTCCCACAGTTCACCGAGTTCTTCCGAATGAAACCCGACCAAATCTGTGTCATCAGCTGAACACGATGTTCGGATGTTATCGACAGGTTGTATGATGGTAATGACGGATTTATATATATATATATATATATATAATAAAAAAAGAACTGTTGCTGAAATATGTGGTGCACTGTCGAGTTGGAAGCATGTTATGTTCGACGACACTATGTCTAAACATTTCGACGCGTGTAATCAGAAAGGTGACTTCTACTTGCCTTGTTAACGGTTGTACGATAACCAGCACTTGCAATGGTTTACAGCGACGTCGACAGAACAACGACATCTTCTGGTACAGTGTAATATTTCACATAAGATTATTTAGTTTGGATTCTACGGCAAACATGGAGACAGAAGAAAATGTATCGATACAAATAAGAGAGGCCTATCCTCAAAATATACTTGTAAAAACCGTTATCACAGCATCGAGTGAAGTTAGTGAGATTATCAAGAAACATCGATCACTAATAGCCAATCATACCTTCATGAAGCGGACAACACGACGCGATATATTCTCAATATTGTAGACAAGACAATGATATAGCCTTCGCCCTTGGTTTTACTTCCAGTTTCGAAGATAGGTATTACGCAACACGAGGAAATGGCCTTCCTTTCTGTACCACACATAACGGTTTATAGGATGGGCCCTACGGCGGTCAACGACCCCTAGCGGTTAGTCAGTACCATAAACGTACTCCCACGTGTTACGTGCATATCTGCGGTGCGTGTATGATCATGTAATACGCTATAATTAAAAATCATGGATCCGATATAATCAATGATGATTAAAAAAAACCGAAATAGGAATTACATTGAATGGCGAGTAATATCACAGTTGATGAGTGTAAAATGGCAAGGTAAATGTTATTTATAAGTATATTTTTCCCAGATTGTAAAATGTATTCTACAAACGTACAGATATATTTATACACGTGACTCAACTGGGTGCTCGAATACCGGACGATTGAACACGTGCTCCATGTCGGAAAGCATGAATCAGTCATCCAATATGGCATATCCATTAATACCAGGTGATACACGTACAGAGAACGCCGCCACGCGCAGAGTGAGCCACGTGAAAAGCTATGCTGCCATATAAGTAAACTTGGCGCCAAATAATGTATCGATGTGTACGTAAGGTGATATGAATCCAAATGAAAGTAATATCAACCTATACACGATGACATGAGTAACAGACGGGGCATGGCGTAACGTGCACTGCATAAGGAAAAGTCGATATTTGAACCGTGTGAGAACACGAAAAATGCATGTACATCTCATCAGATACCACAGAGCGATCTCATTCATTGAAGAAAATAAACAATTTAGCAAACGTAAATCTAGACACAATCGCGCTAAGCGACTGACCTATTCAGTTGCCAATGTTTTCCCAATAATGCATTGCCGTCGTTGGACCAGAACTTGGGGGGGGGGGAAAGGTGGATGGGGTTAGTCAGGAAGGTTGTCAGGCAATTACGAACAATACTCGGACCAATGAACAAAGTGAACATAGCAGAATCACAAACGGGACATTGTGAAAGGGTTGAAACTGGGTCAGTGAACCAGATACTAGTTACCTGGCGTCGTCTATTTTTTTTTATCAAAAACAACCGTGTGTTCTAAAAAGGAATTTCGCTATACTCTCACACTATATATCCATTAATTCTAAAGTACCACGAAGGCACATTCAAAGACGCCAGTAAAACTGGCATTTGTCCTGTTTTGACACCACTAAACCGAATGGTATCAACATAGGGGGCTTTTAAAAACAAGTTCTAAAAGGCCGAGAAACTCTCCCAATGTAACATCGAAACATTTGAACAGTGAAACCATGTAACCATAACCGTCAGGTCAACTACATCCTGATCAATACTAACAGATGATGAAGGAAAACTGCCCATTAAAGATGATTTGTAGCATCAATTTAACTACCATCAACTCTGATCAACAATCCAAGGTATAGGATCAAAGAACTGCGGGACCGGTGACGTACAATGCGGCACAAATTAGATTTTGTCGATTCGAGACACACGTTAAAATATAAATGTGATGCAGAAAGCTGTGTCCAAGTCAGTAATATTGACCATTTCTTGGTCACCAGCTGACTGAACTCTCGCGTGACTCACATCTCCACTGAACTACTTGCACTACTTTCACTCTACTGTCTAAACAAAAGAAACACGTGTTTTATCAAAGTAATAATGACAGTATATCCTTACCATGGCGTCCACAGAAGAATCCAAGAATACAACAACGATGTAATTCTCCCCCAAAAACTTTGTGAGTAGCACAGGGACTATAAGCCCACGAGGACTTCACTACCACGAGTATTTACAGCGTAAACAGATCGGCCTTGACCTTACTGTTAGGTCTCCTAAACAT
>JAULBP010138391.1:0-16200 GCA_032355345.1 Lepetodrilus pustulosus | reverse complement strand
GACACCCCCCAGTGCTTTCACGCGCAGGTGCGGACAGCAGTTCCGCGGTTAACACGAAAGGGCTCACGAAACGTAATTACAGTGCACACATACATCTATGGAATACTCTTTAAAAATAGTTGCGAATAAAATGTTAACGTCTACGAGTAACTTATTAAATTTGTTGTAAAGTTTATTGCTCATTAACATTTTATGATTTACATTAGTTGCTGTAATCTGATTGGCTGACACCAGTAGATGGGTTGTTTGTGTCAGTCTCCAGGTTAATGTAGCTGGGTGTGATATCAGATACTTCTACTGGGGCAGTATCCTATAAACAGCTTAGTCCATACAAGTCTGCAAAATAACTTTGCAAAATATTTTGACTAAGTTATCTGTATTTGGTTTCGTCAGAAGTTTTAGATTTCGTTTCAATTAAGATTTGCTAACCCAAATACCAAAATCTTAGTAAAAATATGTTGAAAACTAAGTCTTTTTTGCTGATTTATGTCAATTAAACAACTAAGCTGTTAATAGGACACAGTCGACGGTCTCGGCCAGGGGAGTTACCCCCCTTACCTCAGCCAGTAGAGCACTGGACTCGCACTCCAGCACTCAGGTTCGAATCCCAGGATCGTCGCCGTCCTCTGTTACATAGACGTAGCCTACAATGAATGACTGTGTTTCTAGATATTCTGAAGAATTGCCAAGAGATCAGGGACAAGCTGAAGGTAAAGTACAGCGGCACTCACCTCATCGACATTGACGGCCCCGACGGCCCTCTCGAACCAGTCCTGGTCTTCTGTGACATGTCCACCAGCCCTAAACTGGGCATCACTGTCATACCACCTAGCAGGTGAATTGTCATGTCAATGTCATGGCCCCAGTCAGTGAATTGTCATATCATACCTTGGATTTTGATTAGTGTCACTGTGATCTACTTGTAGGATAACATTAATATAAAAAAAAACACTCGGTGTGGATTCTCCATCCCTCCTGAAACTTCTTATATTACATTTGTTTAAACAAGTGGTGGCATCATTTTGCTGGAGTCCAGATATATAGTTATCAATATTGTTATATTATTTAATTAAGAGAGAGAGAGAGAGAGAGAGAGAGAGAGAGAGAGAGAGAGAGAGAGAGAGAGAGAGAGAGAGAGATAGATAGAGTACACGTGTGTTGGGAGGGTATCTTGGGAGTCAGTGATTGAGTATTTTGAAGGACGTGGGATCGGGGGTCGGGGATCTAGTAATGTCAATGTACAAAAGGGGCGTGGCTACTATTAGGCCAGAATGCTCGTGCTTACATGTCATTGTGTTTGACATTTAATTCCCCCTAAAATGTGAGCATGCACCACATATCATATCAACCCTGGCTATGCTACTGAGTGACACATGTAGATTATTATACCAGTGTCAAAACGAACATACAGCTATGATGCATATGGAATGATGTGTAGGTCTATGAAATAAACTATAAGTACAAATCAAAGACTACATAACGGACACCAACGATTACTTCATCAAATCGATCCTTTGGCTGTCAACGTTGCACATTACTTTGTCAGGCAAGATTTTATCTTGTAAACTTTTAAATACCTGTGCATATTGAGAAATGGTGTATGGAACTTAAAACGAATCATTGTAATACTGAGTTTAATTTGATATCGATCACGGAGATTTTGTAATTACAATGAATGTTGCATAATCTGTAAGAGAAGTTGACATTATCAATTAACATCAAGTCTTATGTTGTTATGCCTGTAGGCCTACATATAGATCTTACTGGCTGTAGTTATTAAGCAATATTATCGTAAATATGAAGATGACCACTTCCACAATTATTTACCTCTCAGTCTCAACATAAGGCCTGTCAAGATTAACATACCGTATACCGTGAAAATTTCGATGTGCGAATTTATCGAGGTTGAAGAGACAAAGAGCTTTCGAGGATTCCAGTTTTCGAGGCTGTCTGGTTTCAGTATTAACAAAATTACAACTATATATAAATGTATATTCATGAGTTATTTAGGGAGCATTTGCCATCGCATGCGACGAGCTTGTGATCGATTAGCGTAAGTTCTCTTAGAGTATGCATCGTACAGACGCTCTATCATTATTGTTTCACTACTGTTCAATACTTGTGTAGTTTTAACTAAATATATTTATTTGTAGCCGAGAATAATCTAAGTAGGGAAGAGAATATGTGGTCAATGGGATGCTATGATCTTTACGTTAACAGATTAGTCCCTTCATTTTGGGTATACGGCAGTGGTGTGAGTGACATAAGGCCTGTCAAGATTAACATACCCGGGTAAGTTAATTTATGTCATATGATTACCCAGCTAATATAGAATGTCCACTTGTAAACCAAGTACCATGACGTACCACTGTGGTTATATGGAATAAAATCACCCAAAATTCTAGACAAAGTAGCTTCTGCTATCCGCTATAGCGTAATGCATATGGAGCGATAGACGTCTGGATTTCTGGACTAACAAAATACATGATAAACATGAAGCTGCAACAAAGTCTCCTTCAATTAACTCTAAACACATATGTCTATTTAATGAGAAATAATTGTAGAAAATTAGATGGAAAAGTAAAAAGAATATACCAGTAAAAGAAGATGACATACTTATAACACTCATGTGACATCTTAGCAGATGGGTATTTGATGAAGCGCCTTATAATATATGTACACATCCGTCGACAGCTCTCCGACTATTCCGAGCATGATTTTATGGCATTATTCCCAGAGATATAGTCTGTGAAGGCATTATGTGATGGTTTTGGCTAGGTACTTCTAACAAACTTGTCGAAATATACGATGCCTAGGTTGTAAGTTTAACATTAAATGCAACGCCGTCCATAACCAGGTTTAATAGTAATGAAATGTGACTGCAACAGACTATACATCTTAAATACAAGTAATGTGCGCTAGAATTCTATCTCATATTGCTGGCTGACTACATCCAATGACCATTATTTCAGTTTCACCAAGAAGCTGGTAAGAACATTATGCGTGGTGGTAGTAGACTCGCTCAGACTAGCAATTCGTGGTGGTAATAGACTCGCTCACAGACTAGCAATTCGTGATGGTAGTAGACTCGCTCAGACTAGCTATGCGTTGTGGTAGTAGACTCGCTCACAGATTAGCTATGCGCGGTGGTAGTAGACTCGCTCACAGACTAGCAATTCGTGGTGGTAGTAGACTCGCTCACAGACTAACAATGCATGGTGGTAGTAGACTCGCTCAGACTAGTTATGCGTGGTGGTAGTAGATTCGCTCACAGACTAGCAATTCGTGGTGGCAGTGGACTCGCTCACAGACTAGCAATTCGTGGTGGTAGTAGACTCTCTCACAGACTAGCAATTCGTGATGGTAGTAGACTCGCTCACAGACTAGCAATGCGTGGTGGTAGTAGACTCGCTCAGACTAGCTATGCGTGGTGGTAGTAGACTCGCTGACAGACTAGCAATTCGTGGTGGTAGTAGACTCGCTCACAGACTAGCAATTCGTGGTGGCAGTGGACTCGCTCACAGACTGGCTATGCGCGGTGGTAGTAAACTCGCTCACAGACTAGCAATGCGTGGTGGTAGTACTCGCTCAGACTAGCTATGCGTGGTGGTAGTAGACTCGCTCACAGCCTAGCAATGCGTGGTGGTAGTAGACTCGCTCACAGACTAGCTATGCGTGGTGGTAGTAGACTCGCTCACAGACTAACAATGCGTGGAATACAGTAAAGCCAATACAATATAAGAGACATGCCGGAGGGAAGTCAGCCCATGGTAACAGTAGCTTGACAGAGAGCACCTCTCCGAATGGATAACTTGGACATTCTCAAATTGGCTTATTTGTGTTGATTAGATAAAGCCGGGCCACTCGCGGATTCCTTTGTATGTACGCTGAAGATGTTATAGACAATTGGTTGTGGAGAAATCGAATCATCCGTGTGGGGGTCCACTACGACCTCCGGGCATGCTAGAAGGCACTACGTCAATATTTGCAAAGCTTGGAACTTAGGAAAGAAAGGAAGAAGTGTATAGATGTGTAGGAGCGCTATGCATGAATTCCCCAACACACAGTACGTTGATATGAATAGGTTTTAACCCTAACTGTAACTAGAACTGCATGTGTACTGAATTCTGAAAATAATAATACGAAATCGAAACACTGTCATGCATTGTCGTTAAGTTATGAAGTTCCAACATGGGTTTAACAGCGAATTCTATTTCTATCTGAAACATTGTGAAATCGTTTAGGAGCTTCTCGTAAGATCAAGTCAGATAATTCGTCATAACAAAACACATCCCACTCCGTTGAAATCCCACCCTCCTGGTCACACGGACCTTCGTCCAACCACTCCTAAGAACTAATATCCATCTGAATTACGACCACAACTCCCCCATCCATAATGTCGTATTCTAAAGGAATACCGCTCTAGAGCCAAACTTACCAGCATCACTTCAAACGCACATGCAAGTTATTGAGGGTTGCAACTTTTTTTACATTAATTATTCAAAGTGCTTTAGAATGGGTGACTGTACGAATACAGCAGATAGTCTTCGCCATCGCTTCCCCGCTCTCGAGTATACGTTCCCCCCTCATGGAAACAAACAACGTTTGCCTAATCGATTGTTCAATCCATTCTCGTCAGACGCGAAGAACAGTCAATCAAGTGATTGAGATTTTGTTATGTAGCTTTTTCTACAAGTTTCTCTGGGAAGCCAGATATATGTGTTCTGGAATGTTCTGGCAGAGCCAATGCGGTTCTGATACAATGCCATGCAAATCGGGTTAACATAATATAATTCCTTTCGATTTTCAAAACGATAGTGTTAGCTTGTGGATAAATACAAAGCACTTCAGATGAAACATGGAGGATACATGCAATCACACAATATTTCCAGGAACATATCGCCGACAACAGGACATCTTTATGCTACGTTTTGCATTAAATTATCCTTATTAGGGGGATACCCTACACGTATTCTTGCTTTATGGACGTAGAGGTCATATTATCTCCTTGGTTGTCTCAAAAGCAACACTGTTTGATAAAAATTCTAAACAGATTGCATAGTGAATACCATACTGCTATGGCGTTAACTGTAATGTATGTCAACGTTTATTGGACCCATACTGTTCTTCACATGTAGTTCAATCTGCTGAACTGACAAGTATTATCCCCGGCTATTCATTAGCCCTCTTGAACTGAGTAGAAGACAGTCTTCGAAAAGAAGAAGAGGAACTGGATCGGTTTTATTAGACACCTATCGTGCTAGAGGTCCTTATGTCACTTATCGGCTGACCTATAACGTACATAGGGTGTATGTGGGAGAGAATACGTGGCATGTACTGTATATACGACTAGATAAATGTCGGCTATAACTTCAGCAACAAGAACAATAATGATTATATGCGCATTTATGTTAAACTTTTACAGATAACTTTATGTCACAAATACTATTCAACTGTACATAAGGTTAACACTACGGCACATAGACGGTACATTACAAAGCTGTATACCAACAAAGTATAAGGAACCATAAAAAAAGCTGTATGGAGTGTGAAATGTTTACATTGACTATTTGTATATTTGTATGGTGTTACAATACATGACCTGCCCTGTTATTCAAAACTGCATTTCTTGTATGTTCTATTATTTATAGGAACGAAATACATGTATTTGGTTATAAATATGTCTTCTTTTGCCACATATGTGTATGCCTGTGTATGCCTGTGTCTGAGGGGAAAGAAATTATAAAAAAAAAAAAGTTGTACTGCTTGTACTGGACACGATTTGGTTGGATTCAAGAAAATTATCCAAACGGCGGTTCAAAATACATGTGAAGAGTTTTCCCGTGCAACTTAGAATAGTAATAGGTCTATAAGGCGACGGGTGAACTGCATCTCCTTTCTTTTTATAGATTGGCTTTATGCTACCTACCAACCAGTCATTGGGTATGATGGCTGTCGAAAAGACTAAGTTTAAAATATTCGACACACACACACACGCGCGCGCACACTATCTTAACTAAACTGTATTTGTATATTCAGAATCATTGCTTGTGTCATTCTATCACACTTCGCACGATGTCTCCTATTTTAAATGTTTCCCGAGTAAATTCAGCAAAGGATTCGCGAAACACAAACGGATATACCAGATGCAACATTTCACACATCATACTCACATAGATATTATAATGTTCAGATGGTGCATAACTCTGAACTAATTGGTTATCTGAACGGCACTCATCCGTATAATTGCCAAAGTATTTCTCAAGAATCACTTCCGTATTGTTTGGCACGGACACAAATATTTCGTTAAAAGGCTTTCTTTTGAATGGCAACATTTCAGTTTTTTTGTACAAAAAGTTTTCCATAGGCGAAGGATTTATCAGCCATATGTATAATTCATCTTCTGCATAGAATGATATTTGCAAGTAAGGAATGTTTTTCAGTGAAAAGTTACTACTTATTTGTGAAAACCTCCACTGGTCGCTTTGGTATGCGTCGAGATGAAATCCTGGCACTCGAGACAAAGTCTGCTGTATCGTTATCCAATCAGATTCCTTCATACAAACATGGGCTCTTCCAGTCCACGGGATTAATCCTTGGTGCCTGTATACTCCAAGTAACGTATCGCCACATACGAAATATGATAGCGTTGTCTTTGAGCATATTTCAAAGAAAGCACTAACGGTTTGTGCAAGGATAAGTCTCTTTTCAGAAGATAGCACAGGCTTGAAAAAATAAAAATTATTAAAATATTCAAAGAAAACCTGTTTACTTTTCTTTATCAACGATAAAGGCACCGTGCCCTTAACGTAGTCCAGTTTCAATCCTTTCCTAAAAACGAAATTGTCTATTTTCCAAGGCGTTGCAAATCGTGAATGCGCAGGTAAAGACGATAGTGCAAAGTTTTGTAAATGTTCAACAGTATGTGGGGTGTTACGACTTTCGATACAAAAGTGCAGTCTGCTAGTTACAACTATCACCGCTCTGTACGTTCCAGCTTTTCTAGAAAGCTCACGAATGCCAGAAATGTCTAATGTCCTGGCACGCCATACCAGCAGTACAATCGACGTCAGCATCAGCAGCACGACTACTCCAGCAACGAATCGCTTCAGATGAAACATTTCTGGAAAGGTATAGTTTACCGTAGGTCATTGAAACAAAAATGCGCCACTAATCTTCGCATGCCAAGGATCCACCAATCGGGAATGGTTACTGTGTACACACGGATATAGTCAGCTCCCGATAGTCTTCAGCGACCGCAGTACATGTCAAGATTTATTAAGGTCGACCAGGTCGCGTTTCATAAAAAAAAATATAGCAACACTATCAAACAAAGGTGGCATGCATCCACCAATGAAATCGTTTTATCTGAAATGTAAATATTGGTATCCGGTCCCAGCGCTTTATCATTCGCGTTCACGTATTACAACGAAAATATAACCACTACCTTTCTAACTAGTAGGCCCTAGTCATGCATGTCAGTCATGATTAACGTTGACCCTCCACAGGTAACGCTTCCAGTCTTTTATGTAGTTATACCGCGTCCACTGCCCTTTGTGGACAGACTTTGTGGGATCCGTTATTAAAACAGTACAATCCGATCTTTTCAGATCACTCCTAGGTTATCCCCCACACATAATACCACTAATAACAATATAATAACAATAGTCATTGACCTGGCGAAACCTCTGATCTCGCTGTTATTCACAGTATAATGTATACCAAGCTCTATACGTTAGACGTAGGTTTGCGAATGAACAAACAATAACCATTTCTCTCGTGTCAGTGATTTCGTGCTTCATGGCAGCGATTTCATGGATGAGTAGTCTGCGAACGAAGAGACAATGACAGACGTAAATATATCAGAATCAGCTATATGAAGTCGAAATTTTTAGGAACAAATACCAAAATAATAATATTTATTACATTAATGCAGTGAAATACCACGTTTTAGGAGTGGAAATAACAGGTGTTGTTTTTCACATGTGAAAATAACTAACTGGGCAACGGCCCCTGAAGTCTCACGTGTCGCAGAGGACAGGACATGGAACCAGTTCAGCGGCACGTGCAAAGCATATCGCCATGTTACGGTTGAGAGAAGGGGAATGAAGTAGGCTGGTCCATTCTTAGATGAACTAATACCTGACTATATAATGAAAGTTATGTATATTTCACTGCACTTATGTAATAAATAGAACATTCAAGTTTTTTTCTTGAATACCGGTACCATGTTTATCTCATCGAGTGGAGTGGGACAGTCGATATTCTACGCCACGAGTGGAAATATCGACTCTCCCACTCCACTCGATGAGATAAACATGGTATTCGAGACAAAAGCTTGAATGTTCTATTTATTACCTAAATGCAGTGAAATTTACCGAAAATATAACCATTAAATGTTGACGGCCATTAACAGCAATCAGCTGGCAATGGTTATAATTATCAAATGGTCGAAACCAATTTTATTGGTTATTGGTAAATATGTATAACAGAATTTTAATATATAAAACAAATTTGCTATTGACAAGCATTACTTTGAAAATATGTGTGCCTTCAATTATGTACAATTACTGGTGTACCAGTTATTAACAATTATTTTAATCAAATATATATAATTGTTGTCTGTTAATCGACCATTCATGATTTTCAATTGTTATTATGTTCATATTGTCCCCGACCGACTGGCCAAAATATCAAAGTTCTACTTATGTTTACGTTCGATCGTCGTATTCAAAATGTCCCCAGAAAAATCGTAATACACAAAGTCCCTAAATTGAAAATGTTTATGCACGATTTTGTAAGTTTGTCATCGATGTGGGTAATTATGTGTCTAACGTAGCTGCTGTCGGAGAGTGTGGACGGTTTGGTTTGTACATTTCTTACCATGCAAAATGTATTCAATATTGGTGCAAGATTCCTGTTTGCAGATACCCCAAACAATGTTACAATCTTCTATTAGCATTAGATAATGTCATGTAAACAGAGTCATTTGGGCCACACATGTTAGACATTTATTATTTCGGTATGGTTTTGGTTATGTTTGGATTGCACAGGATGTGGGTGGTTCTGATGATTTAATTGACATTTTTGTAAGAAGAATGAAAGATTGCAATCAGCAAGACTGTTATGAAAGTACATGTAATAATATAATAGTAAACTGAATATGTACAACGAATATTAATCATTTTTAAATATTGAATAGTATTTGCTGGATTTAAATAAAAGGGAATTTCGGAGGCTACTGTTCTCATTAAGTTTTACCACGACCGCGTCATACCTAAAGACGTTTACAAAAATGGTAGTTGATGTCCTCCTGCTTGGCGCTCAGCATAAAGGGAAGTTTACATCAACGGGTGGTCCCTCAGAGTCACCTTAATGTGTCTGATTGGGGTATACTTGTTAACTGCGACATTAATATTCCTGAGTGAGCTAGCACCGTAAAAATGACTGGTGGAAATCCAGCCTAGCACAAGCAGAGAATAACATGCACCGCTCTCCAGCTCCATGCTGTGAGACAAATGCGTCCCAAAGATGGACCAGTCTGCAGAAATCAGCTATGCTGGAAGGCGACTGTCAAAGCATTTAACTACACACACACACACACGCATACATAGATAAATAAAAAAAGGACACTATCATTATATTAAACCACACAATAGCATAATAAACTGGAAATATTAGTTTTTTTTCCATTCGTATGTTCATGATATAACCATTTTTCGAATATAATGCATTGGCTGAACGTTTAACATTTTCTTTTCCGATTAAAAAGTTTAGTTTAAAACAAATTACTAGAACATATAATGTATTGACAGAAGTAATACTTGTATGTAAACACTATATCAAATTTCCATCAACACATTAAATAATCAATGTTGTTGCTGCATCGCTCTATTTATGTTATAATGGTTATATGCTTTTACTTCCAGCAGATGTACGCACATGCATATGAAGTATGGTTTCACGATACAATGCCTAGGGCTTAATTATGCTGTCAAGACAGACCATGCCATGGGTGTAATTGATACGTTTATAAAATATGATTTATAAGCTACAGTTTTTAGGCTGGTAACTGGCGATGACCCAACTGTGATATACTTTGATCTCTACATGCTGTTCCGGTTTAACGCGAGAAATAATAACATGCTATATAATGTACATGCAATACACTATTAATAACCCAACAGTATAATTTAACCTACACACCCACTCCCACTTTAACTAGTCTACGCAATAACAGATGCCGGTAATATAGGTAATGTCAAGATCTGGCATGCCAGGTCAACACCAAGCTGACTATTTTTCGGTAGTTTGGGTGATAACTTATTAATTTCTAGATTTCTATATTGCTGCGGGATGGGACAACTATTCGTGAAGAATGGTGTTGGAACTATCTAATGCTCCATCAATGAAAGTTAACATCATATAGAGCTGCTTGAAATCTGCATGATGATCATTGCCCATGATGCTATGACTAAATATTTTGACAATTGGTCCTATAATGTGTCACATTCGTGTGTGTGTGTGTGTGTGTGTGTGTGTGTGTGTATGTGTTTGTGCGTGTGTTTGTGCGTGAGCGTGTGTGTGAGTATGTATGTGTGTGTGAGTATGTATGCATGGGTGTATATGTGTACATGTCCATGTGGATGTAGATGCATGAGTGTTGGTCATTACTCTTTAATACCTAATTCCAACAAT
Organism: Lepetodrilus pustulosus; assembly: GCA_032355345.1. NCBI lineage: Eukaryota > Metazoa > Mollusca > Gastropoda > Lepetellida > Lepetodrilidae > Lepetodrilus > Lepetodrilus pustulosus. The sequence continues at coordinate 5,502 of JAULBP010138391.1, read as the reverse complement.
TTTAAAGAATAATACTGTGGCACGAATGCTGTCTTTATATCCTGTGATTCTAGACATAAAATCGTCTATATCTTGATTTAACCGAAGAAACCAAGAAGATTGTATCTCCGGATGGATATTGTCTCTAACTTACCAGGAATAGTTCTTTACATCTGCAGTAGTACTACAGTATATTACAAATTACAAACGATTCTGTACACTTACATGAATAGCTTATATGGAATCGTACGGCTAAGCAACACGAGAGTTAATTAAGTGTTAATCTAAATAATTCCCAAATATTCGATAGCTTAAATCTCCTCCAGTCGATGGAAGATCATATAGTTTGGAAGGGCTACAGGCGATAACGGCGACACGTCAAAACGTCGAAAAATAAATTGGCTAAAACGGCGACAACCACTTGGTCAAAACGGCGAATTCAGTTGGCTAAAACGGCGATCCAATTGGCTAAAACGGCGACAGATCCTTTTAATTGCTGTTAATACACATTATATACAGAATATTATCTACAGTAATACGCTCCCCAGTGTAATCACATACGTAATAATATATGTATGTCATGTATTAAACGATAATAAAAGAAGATATAAAAACTTGATTGCAAAATTATTGTCTACATCCATTGAATAATTCATAACAATATAAATGCCTCGATTATTAATAGACGTTTAATCTTACCAGTTTAATCAGCAATTTCAAATTGTTCATACTTAAGTAAACAACCATAACATTATGGTAATTTCTTATAATATCTAACTAAATAATTTCATAATCCGTGGCGTATTAACACAATCAAACGGGCATTTTCAGTATTTTATGTAGAGCATGTCCTTGATAAATAATATCGTGGTGAAACAATTAGTTTGTATAGAAGATTGTTGAAAAAACATTGTGTATAAATTTCAGGTATGGGCGATTTAATTAACAGATTTATGTATACAGTAGAAACATTAAGCGATTAAATAGGATAACGATCGATCGCATCAGTAAAACAACATATCGCTTGGCTGTTAAAACAACAATGTCATCAGTAATACAGCAACCCTGACTTTGACCCGATCAATTTTCCATCCGAGGATGAGTTGTGTTATTCTTTGATACCACGAAATGAAGGGAGAATTGTGTTTACAACGCTCTTTTCTGGTGTCTCTAGTTTAAATAATCAATACGTACGATGTAATAGAACAGCAAACATGCTAATTAATTAATATACTGTCGCCGTTTTGACCAATTCAATTCGCCGTTTAGTCCAATTCATTTCGCCGTTCCATCCAATTGATTTCGCCATTTTGTCCAATTGTCGCCGTTTTAGCCATTCGCCGTTTTGACGAGTCGCCATTATAGCCAGTACCCGTTTGGAAGGATTGTTTCACGTGATAATGATTGTATATAAGTTGCATTTTACAGATCAACATTAAAATGCAGTTAGTTAACACATTTAATTCAAACTCTTTTATAGCAAATCAGGTCATGATGTACCATTTTCTCACATGCATGTCAAATGACATTTCCATTTAATTTCAACTCCCAGCTCAAATCCCCTTATTCTTCATCTTCCTGTCTATATACGGTACTCTATCATGAGGCGCGTTTACCGAAATGGTGGTACCCGTAGTCCGGTCGTAAATCGAGGCTTACGTCATTTCCTGATTTACGTCTGGACTACAATACGACCCTTTCGTTTAACGCAGGCCAGGTGTCGACTGTGATAAATGTAGTGATAAAATGGCAGTAAGAATTATTACCGCTTGTCTTAAGCCAGCACATTAGCCATATTAGACAAGGATCATGCAATACAGAGAGTCAGATACACATCGGTTATACCGTACATATACAGACCAGTATGTACCAATGGACTACTAAGGAATCACAAGTGAATCAGTGCATACAAAGGCACATCTATCTATCCGAGTCAAGTCTGTGAGACGTAGTGAGAGTAATAAGCGACTTCCGTATTGTTAGAATTTTATTGCCTTGGAAATAGTTTCTAATGTAACAAAAGAGAGCATTGTATAGTGTACAACTATGACATTGTGGGAAGATGACAAGAACTAAGTACTACTTCAATTATTAGTCGTAGTCGTAGTAGTAGTAGTGGTGGTGGTAGTAGTAGTAGTCTTGGTGGTGGTAGTAGTAGGCGCAACAGTAGTAGTAGTAGTATTAGTATTAGTATTATTAGTAGTAGTAGTATCAGCAGCAGCAGTAGTTATAACAGCAGAAGTATCCGGAAGTGACATTATGGCAATGTGGCAGTGAATGCGGAAGTAACAATGGAAGTAAGTTACTACTACTACTACTACTACTACTACTACTACTACTACTACTACTACTACTACATGTACTACTACTACTACTACTACTGGTATAATTTAGTTATTAATATTATTATTGCTATTGCTATTATTATTACTTTTATTATTACTGCTACTGCTGCTGATGTTAATAATAATAGTTATATTATTATTAATGTTTGTTGTTGTTATTATTAATATTATAATTTTATTATTACCATTATTACTATGTTTACTAGTAGTACTGTTAGTATTATTGTGACTGTTATTCAGTGGTTTCAGTAGAATTTGAAGTAAGATGTCAATCACACGAATTATCAAAAGTTTCACATATAAGTTTATTTATTTGAGATTGAAAGTAGACGGCAAAATTATGGGAGTGGATGGGCAATTTCGCTGGTCGCCACCACCTATTGAAAACACTGGTTATTTTACATTGTAACTCAGATGATGATTTGTTTTCGTGGCAGGTTGCCTCGGAGGAGGAGGAGGAAGAGGAGGAGTGGGAGACAGACAGTAACAGCACCACGTACGAACCAATCCCTGGCGAGAGTCTGTATGAGGAGGCAGGCATCTTTCACGAAGAGAAGAAGAAACGTGACGGACAATCCCTCGGCGACAAAATAAAAGCCAAGGTCAACATCTCCATGCTGAATAAGATCGGGAATAAATTCGGGAAAATCGGAAAGACTAAAGGTTCTGAGCCTCCATCTGTTTCAACCGGGACCGATTCTGAGATGGAGAACGTTGATGAAGCGTTCGTCGATGAGGTGGAGAAGGTGTCGTCGCTGTCGAGGAGTTCCAGCGAGCGAAGCAGCGGCAAGCGACAGAAGAAGGAGTTGAGCGAGACGGTTTCCGCCAAGGTATCCGAGGACGAGGGTCTGTCCATCTCGTGTCCGACCCCGCCCCCCTTACCCCCACGGTCCTCCCGCATCATCACCCAGCCCGTGGAGAACTCTCCGCCGCTACCCCCCAGGAATCCCGGCACCCCCCTTGACATAGTCATCCCACCGCCGGATCAAGGACCGTCGTCACACTCCACCGGGGACCTGCGTCGGAAAGGGCCTCTCAGCATCAGCAAGGACAGCTACCTCCACGGACAACATCTCAAGTCCGCGTCCCTCGGAGACGTCCCTGCATCCATGGAAGGACAAGGCAACGGAGAGGAGTTCCCAGGTTTGATTCCAGTCTCATATGTCGCGTAAAGCACTACTCCATTCATTCACCTTAACTCTCTTCCTGTTGGATTTGGCACAGGTTCTGTTCTTAGGGCATCTATGGTTGCCTCTAGCATGGAAAGAGTTAAGGGACAAGGCCATAATTGTCCAGCCTTATTGTTATTAAGAGAGACTTAGGCTGTACATCATCAGCGGTAGATCCAGACTTTCAGTTTATGGGGTTGCTCAAAGTGTATTTTATTGGGGGGTTCATAATTTCAGTGACTATTTAACTTCATTATTATGATATAGAACTGCAGTTAATATTCTTCTAGGATGGTCGTCGCCTATGGGTGAGATATTCCCGCTGCGACGTAAAGCAATAATTCAATCAATCTTCTAGGATGCCTTTCAGCATACATGCCTAAAGCTTTCTCAATATCACCCAACCATAATACAAAATAAATGTTTATTAAGCAAAATTCTCCAATTTTAGGGGGATCCACCCTGGATCCGCCCCTGCTTCATCAAGCTACAGTTTAGTAGTAACTCTTCTCTCACAAATGTATATGGAGATTAATGTGTTCTCTCTACCGTTATCTCACCTAGCATTCTATTGTATGTTTCAGATGGTTATATTGACTGTGATCCTATTTCTGTCAGTGAAAAAACAGAATCTGTGGATAGAAGAGAGTAAGTTGACATAAAGTAACTATATTGATACAACATTTGATATGCTCGACCTTGGACAGTTACAAACTGCTTTTTCCAAATGGCAGAAAACGACATGCTTCAAACTTAGGAAATTTGTTGTAAAATTGATGTAGGAAATTATTACCAAATAATCATTGATGTAGAACACAGTGTTAGCGCCCCAAAGTTTTTACATTATCATTCTGTACTGCATTGCTCAAAACTACATGAGGCAACCTCTTTGTTCAGTTTCTCTAAAACCTCTGTGAAAAAGAAGAAATCTTTCTTCAGGTAGGTATCCATGGTTACCAAATTGCACTCTGACCCTTGCCTTGTCACCATGGTAACTAAATGTCGTCCTCCCAGCATGTAGGATTTTATAGGCTGATAAAGTCTCCTCCACACTGTCACCCTCGTCATATTTTATTGAGTTTTATTATTTGTCACAATTTTATTTGACATTTGTTATCGTCACCTTACAATTGTTCAGATTGACTTGCCCAGTTTTATATATTCACAAATTGTTGCATGTTGATTGTTGTAGATTTGTTAAAATTTGAATAAAATGCTTATTTTTGTTATTAAGTTGTTTAACATTTATTAATTTGCATGTTTATTTTAGCTGTTGTTTAGTACCCATTTTGCATATTTCTGTGATAATATCATTTTGCATAGGAAATTCCAAGAATTTCATAGATTGGTATTGTCCTGTTTCAAGATAGCTTGTCAGTCCAAATTATTATTGTTTCTCTTTTAATAAGTTTCTTTATCCATACTAGTATTGATGCTGGATTGAAATTTTGAAGTGTTAAAAGCCTATTGTTCTAATAACTGTATCCCCCAGATTTTATATAGTACTGCAAGTACTGGAGTGAGTGACATATTGAGAACCAACCAGTCATCTGCCTATTAAGTGTTAACTATTCCAGTGTAAAAAGTGTTATTGTATCATTCACATTTGTGTGCTATGTTGTCAGATTTAGATATGACCAAAGAAAAACATAGCAGATCAAGATATTTCCTTTTTTCATGATTTAGTTTTTTTACAATAAGACTGACATCATTTGTGATTTTAGAACATTTTGGATAAGTATGAATGATAAACAGAACTGACACATAGATGTATTTATCATGCAATGAGCCAAGATTCAGCCTACAGATATTTTCGATATCAGTCAGAGTTTATCCGTTGGGCTGGGCTTATGAAATTGTGACTACTTTTAACCTATGACCTATGACCGCGGTACTATTAGTACTATAACTAGCATCAACATGGCTCCCCAAAAAAATAAACATTGGCGGAAGAGGTAGAGGAACAGTGTCCGGAGCTAATTAAAATCAATCTGGAAAGCCTAAAATAA
>JAULBP010138280.1:0-16204 GCA_032355345.1 Lepetodrilus pustulosus | reverse complement strand
CTATCGAGTCGATCCCACCCGTTTCAGCATTGTAAACAAGGGCAGGTAACTCCAAGACGTCCCGGAAGTTGAGTAAAATTAAGTAAAGAACGACAACTCGTGGCTGACTTTTAATGCGGAACTGGCCCATTGTATACCATTAAAAAGCTCAATTTTCAAAACAAAAACATGTAATATTCAATAAAACCATCAGGAAGAACATGAATATCTTTGTTGGATATTTGAAACATAAAAGTTATTCTTACAAATATCGCTTTAATACTGGTAGTATAATATTATACATATATATTTATTATTGTGCAGATGGTGTGTAGTTTTGTAAGTGTATTACACAGTTTTGCCGATTGGTTGTTTTCAGATTTTTTTTTAATTCCATTGGTTAATCTTGCACATGACACTGTGTAAAGATGAGTTGCAATGGACCTGACATGGTGTGAACCGTGGTGATGACATCATTGTACTCGTATAAACTTGTTTTTCTACAAGGAAGAGAAGCGATGGTGACATACTAATATTTATATTTGCTTATCTTCTTACAAACTCATTATGGGCAAAGTAAAAATATCCCACTCATTAGTCAAGATTACAGATTATCGTTCTCTCATTAATTAGCAGTAATTTTGTACTTTACTGGCTAAAGCGCATGACGAACACCTACCATTTTAAATTTTTGTATTTTTCTAATTATTCGAACAGCATGAAATTTAATTATTTTTACCTGTTCAAATTATTAGAGTATTTACGGTAACATAAATTTCACTTGGGGGAAAGATAATCTGCAATCCTCTATCATAACTTATGGATTATTATCTATGTATATTATGAATGAGCAATAACAATAACCAACATGTGCTATACATTCACATTATATTACCACACCCTCGACATTCCGTTCGAGTTACATTTGTACTATCATATCGATAGGTAAATGTTTTGCCTGTCCTTGACATTGAAACATTACTTATTGTGTATGCCCAGTTATGTATTAGATTGTGTATGAAGTAATAGTTCTTACAAACCTATAAGTGATGTGTTACAATGTCTCAACAGATTAAACTGAAGGTGATTATAGCGTCATTCTTACGTAGGTGTCATAAATATTTGCTTTCCAATATTGATCTCGACTTTGTTGCATATTAGTTTTGTTATGTTACTGCTTTGGTAGCATTTTACCTTTCTATCCGATAATAATGATCTTCAGATAATTTATGTTGTTTTTAAAGTAATTTTACTGATGAATGGTTTTCAACAGAGTATTACTTCTAAATGTTGCCATTCCATTCTCTACTAGTAAACACCCATCAGTATGTGAAATATCTAGTCAAAACAAGATAGTAGCACTGCATGTTCTTATTATATATTTATTTTTCAACTGTGTCACATATCACAGCTTGCTAATAATCCAGGTAATGTATCATTGTGCACTCAGTTTATTTCTAAACTCCCTGGGGAGTATATTAATATTTCCACATATTATGTAGTTTTTAACAATCTTATTACTGTAGTTACAAATGATTCATTTTTAATTATTTTATTCAATTGTAAATTATCATCGTCATCTGTGACCTGTTTGCTTGTTTTGAATAGTAATTAAAAAGAAATGACTCATAATTGACTTCAAGATTTCTGTTTTGTAGTTCTACCTTACTACAGTAGTATTGAAAATTGCATACCTTCATTATACATATTATTCTATCACAGATGGTTGACCTATATAAGGGACAAACAAATTTCTATCAGAGACTACTTACATTTGATATGTCCGCACACTTAACTGTTATCAAAATTTTCATATTATTTTGGAATAAAAGAAACGTAGCTCTATATCTTGCTTTTGGACCATCTGCTAGATCGAATTCCCCCCAATGTGAATCGACAAAAGGGATTGTGGCGATATTAAATCAAAGTGCTCATTGAAATCTGTGATTGTCTGCCTTTAAATATGCCTTGGTTAACAAACTGTTACATGACTGTTCAGAGATGAAACAATGTTTTAATGCAAGTAAAATGTGAGAGTACATGTACTTTATTATATTTGTAGGGAAACCAAAATAATAAGAGTGGATTTTAACATTTACCAAAATAATGTATTTGATTTGTAATCAGATATTGTATGCTATAAGATTACTATTTCACTTTCTAATGACCTAGCATATTTGTGAAGACTTTTGCTATGCAAAATGTTACTAAGTTTTACTTTCCTACAGAAATAAATCAGATTGTCAAGATAAATCAAGCTGGGTCATCAAATTGTCAGATGGGAAATGCATGGCCGAGCATGAAATAAGATTTTGAACTTTTGTTGTCCCTGAACTATAGCTGTTTGTTCTACTACTGTACTATGAAAAATGCCAACACTCATAGTTTGACACAATTACTGCTACAGGAAGAGACTTGTTTCTGTATATGTATCATATGTATACCAATATCCTTGCATAGAACCACCATCGGATCGCTTCCGTCATGTTTGTAAATGTCCTCCCAATTCAGCAAAGGAATTCTTTGGAAAATTCAGAATTTTTTTCTTGGTCGTTTTCTTGAAGGCAGCCAGTTAGTTGACTTCACATTTGCTATCCATGCACAAAGTAAACGCACATTTTCATGTTGATTAAGATTTTTATTCCTCAAAATGAGAAGTTGAAACAATAAAATTAATTGTTGTATGTACACAAAAATGTCTAGGGTTCTACGATGGCCAGGATTCTGGCGCTGGCTCAACAATATTAACTCTTCCTGTCTAAAAGTTTGACACTTTTTTTGTTGAAATATATTAGAAACATGCATGATACATGTACAAATGGTTGGATTTTTAACATGCCAGTGTTTTTTAACACAAACAGCCAAGTTTTCAGTATCGGTGATGTACAATTTGTTTTTATTTATTCACAATCTTGGAACGGACTTTTGAGCCCCAATTCCTCCTTATAGCACTCACAAATAGCCTTATATGGTAGGGATGGTATAGTATATTATCCCTGTCACTCCTGATGTTTTATGGAATAAGTATCAGCAAGTCATCGATACACATAGAAAACATATTTGATCTTTTAAAGCACCGGTGACTAAAGGGACAATTGTTCACTTTCCATTTTTTTTGCATCAAGATTTGGACTCTGCAGTGGACTTCCCAAACTTAACAAAAGCATGTATCACCTACATGCGTAAAAACAAAATTTCACAGAAACTACAGTAGAATATGCGTAACGATTTTCTTTTCACAGAGTGGATACTTGAAGACGAATCCAAAGTAAGTGTTCTAGTTATCATACAGCTCAAAAATAATTTTTTAAGTGAATGTGGGCATTGCTGAAAATATGAGATCTCCCAGTTCACAATATGCCATTTATAACAGTCTTTGATCAACTTCAGTTGTACTTTATCCAGAATATTGAAAAATACTGTTTTGTCAATTTGTTTTTGAGCTGGTATGCCAGTTTGGATACTGGAAGAACAATGCTTGACGATAGAAAAAAAGTAGTCTGAACATGGAAATAAAGCAAAATTAATGTTTTTAATGATAATATTTTTTTAAATAATTAAAAACATTTTCTAGTATTTGTCAACAGATTTCTATGTATTTGGCAACAGAAGCACTATATTTGCAGCCAGGCAGTACTGAATGACTCCTGGGATTAAAAAAAATATTCTGCCAGTAACCATGGCAACTGAAAACTAAGGCAGAGAAATATCACAAGTAAAAAATGAATACAACATTAGTTCCTGCAGATGTAATCAGAAAGATAAAACAGTCCAAATCTTCTATGCAAACTAATCACAGCTTTGTTAGTTTTCCCTGCTTTTTTTTTCTTTCTTTCGTTTCTTCCTCCTTTCCTTTTGATGAGTTAAATTACACTGGTCATCATAATAACTAAGAGTTTATTATTTTTACATGGTCGTAAATACACACCACGTGCAGCATTCTCAATATTAAGTACTTCATAATAACAATAACAACCATATATACACAGCCACACTCGCTCGCTCACATCCTTTGTCATATACACTGCAGACACACGATGATCGTACTGTAAGGGTCAGTTGTTTATCAAGCATGCCATAGATCCACAAGAGAAACCCTCATTGCAAAGTAATATAGTTCACTGAACTAAACACCTATCTGGCAATCATTTTTGTCAAAACCAGGAGAAAAATCACAAATTGTGGATAGAAGTGTAGCCAGTACATTCCCTTCCCAAATCATGCAAGTGAACAAATGGATTGGTTGATTACCGATATAAATAATCATTTCTCATGCTTAGATAAAAAAAATATATATATTAAATGATTTGTTTAAAATTTAAATGATTTGTTTTTAAAATGAAGTCCTATTGTTTCCCCATTATTGGATCATACTTGATATAAAAAAAAAATTAAAAAAAATATTAAAATCTTAAAAATAAAATTTGGGAGAAGTAAAATCCAGCTTTTGACAAGAATGAGGGCATGTTTGAACAATACTATAACTACAGAACTTTACAACATAACATACAGAACACAAGAAGATAGATGGTCACAGAGAGGGGAGAGAGAGTTAGAGGAAGAGAATGGGAAGGAGAGAAGAGATTTTGTAGACATGTTAATAGGGCAAGACATTTGCCACAAATTCATATAATCTCATTCAGATATGCCAAGAGACACGTTAGCTGAAATTCTTTTTGTCTTATATGTGCACTGTTGTCATTAGGCTTGCCGAGAACCCGGTGGATTCTTTCTTCGACAGGCCATCAATTATTAACATAACAGATAAATAGTTCATTTACAAATATGTTCAACAAGTTTCGATTTACTCCCTTAAATAAACAAACATGGCTGATAACTACTGATCAAACACTACGGTGTTGGAACATAAATAGTTGTGGTTCAATGTTAATTTTGCAGATGCTAAATTCTGTTATGGATATATCTAAATTGTACAATCAGATGAGGAAATTATAATGAGAAAATATATGGATTACCACTTAAATTCAAATTGTAATTTGGGTTATATTTTATAAAAAATATAGCTCCTGAAAGGCAAAGATTCGTCGTTAACCCTCTCCCTGCTGGATTAGACACGGACGCTGCTCTTTAGGGCATCTCCAGTTGCCTGCAGCAGGGAGAGGGTTAATACAAGTATAGGACATTTACTTTATATTGAGAATTTTTTTTAGTGAAAAACCTACACATGGTTTTTACTTTTCCTGAGAATATATGCAAATAGGTTTCCATGACATGTAAACTGCCATTTCTCTATATTGCAAACAAAAAGCCAACCATTCCAGTTCACTGTACATTTCTAGGCTGGGGATGGTAAACGGTACATGCACTCCAATGCTGGGTCCTGGTTAGAGGGGGGGAGGAGGAATATTGCATGGATTTTTCAATATGGTATAGATCCTTCCGCCCGTGACCAGTAAAACCACCGGCCAGTGGGATCAGATCACATAGTCTGCCCCTCCCGAGGTATATTGTGCACTCCTCGCTCGGATGTCGGTTTGGACACACTTCGCATCGTGAATCAGCCATCTTCGAATCGTCGGTACACACCTTTATCCATCTGCCGTTTTTTTTTCTTTTTAAATAAAACCATCTGCCAGCTCGCTCAAATCGATCCATCGATCGCCAGCCGCGTCGGACCGGCGAGGACGATCGTGATGACACTTTCTTCTTCCAACCAATCACATTTCAGCTTTGTATCACAGATAGTACCATGATTGCAATGGAAGAAGTCTGAAAAGCTCATCCTTGGCTGAGATTTAAAAAAAAAACAACCGGTGGTATCCGGACCGCACGTACAATAAAACACTAGCCGCTGCAGGCTAGACACGTATCCTTCCTGGAAGATTATCCCTTTTGATACTTGCACATTTGTTTGTATGTTGTTGTTGTTGTTGTTTTCTACAGAAACACTATGACACACGAGCAGTGGAACTCATAAGAGAGTGTTAGTCCAAAATTAACAGTTATCATGCACAATTCTTTTCTTCTTTTTTTTTTAAAACCCAAATTGTTCATCGGCGTACTTAGGTTGATGCACAACATTGTCCTAGCAACCGATACTACGGTGAAAGTACTGATACAGTAATCCACTCCTAAGAGACATAGAGGAAGTTCTTGATGCCTAAGATGATGAAGATATATGCGTATGATAAAAAGTATTTTTCATTCACTCTCTCTCTCTGTTGGCAAAGAACACCACCCTAGACATTTTTATTGATGTAGTGTAGTATGGCATGGTTTTCCTCGCCTACACCGGCAAGAAAACAAATAATATAGCTGAAACATGTGTTGCTACTGGTTATGGTCAACCTCAACCCTTGCTGCCATAAGACGATGGAACCTACACAAATTTTCGGGATGAGAGATGACGACTGGGGGAAAGGACCGTCCCCCCGAACTCAACAATTTGTTTTTTTTTGTAACAGCAACAAATGAAGAATAAAATCAAATTTAAAAATGTCAATAGACTTCACCATTGCTTCCAAAAAGAAAATATGTCTGTAGAATCATTGGATGACCTTGTATCATTACAAACTGAACTGTTCAGTAAACGGTAGTCGGGGGCCTTTCTTCCTTCCTTTTTTTCTATATATATTTTTTTGTGTGTTTCTCAGCATATTGATCACGACAGATCTCATGGAATAAACAACGACAATCTGTTTCTCATTATGCTATAACCGCAGCACTACCCATTTAAAAACAATGTGCTGTCCGATTGCAGCGGAGGGCCATCAAACGGACTCTGAGTACGGTGAATCGTCCATATAACTAAAATATTTGCTATCCACACTATAGCCGTCGCTGCCACCACTGCCTATGCTGCTATGGTCGTCCGTATCACTCTGCCCACTGTTATCGCCCAAGATGTCCACTTCATCTGAAAAGAAAATAATAAATTAAAATTAAGTAATATTTAAGACATTCACACAAAAAGAAATCAAATAATTTTGGAATTGTGATAAAAATATAGTTCTGGCTTTGGTTAACCCTATCCCTGCTGGATTGGACACAGCTCTTTAGGGCATCTGTTTGCCTTCAGGATGGAGAGGATTAATACTCCGTGATCAGAACTCACTTTAAAACTTACTAGCCCAAACAATGAGCAAAATAACGAAAGACATGAATTTCCAGTCCTACCTGGATGCAATGGGCTAAAAGACCCGGGCTAGCGGACTAGTCTAGTGTTAATTTTGATCACTGAATAATGACGAAATATTTTGCTAGGTTATAGAGATGCTATCTATCTGTACACTGATTGAATTAGTGTTTTGTCTCGGGAAGAATTTCTTGCTCATACGAGACAACAATGTTGGATAATAATGTTTACTTTTATAATTTATTTAATAAATTGTGTAAACAGAATGTTGAAAATGTAATTAGGAAATGTGTGTAAATAATGTAGTCTGGCGTTATCTTTTTCTTCTTTGAAAAATTAAATAATCATCATCATGTATATGAAATGTTGAAAATGCAACAAATATGAAATGTGAGTACATGTTGAGACATGTTGAGAAATTCCATTTTGCTAGAATGCAAAAGGGATGAAATATGTAACAGCGATGGAGAGATATTTTGACACTTACCAGATTCTGAAGTTGAGGTAGTTGAGTTTGTTGACGTGCTACATTCACTAATACTCCGTTCTTGTTTAACCCGGTACATTCCAACTGTTAGTGTATCCAATTTTCTCTGTAAGTGTCGGTGTTCACGACGAAGTTGTTCCTTCAGGGAATAGTGTTTCCTATTTTTATCTTCCAACACCTGCAACAACAAAAGAAGAAAATAAATATACATGATTTCTTTTTAAATATAATGATACGATTACATATATTAATGCGTGTGTAGCACAATATTTGAGTAATAAATGCAGACTTCATGCATTTGTGATACTTATCATCAATTTAATCATGTTAAATTCCCTTTAGTCGATCCACATTGGGGGGAATTCAATCTAGCAGTTGTATGTTTCAAAGGAAGAATAATTTATGTTCATTTTATTAAAATAAAAGATGAAATCTTTGATAACTACCAAGTGTTGTGGAATAAATGCAACAATAAATAACAATTTTGGTTTGGACAAATGTCATCTAAGTAGTCTCAGAAATGTGTTTGTCCAGCATGTACCATTGGTCAACCATATGTGATAGTATGCTCTAATAAATAAGTACGACTATAGTATATTAAAAATAAATTAAATAAAAATTTAAACTAATATATAAAATGTTGGGGCCATGTTGATAATAAAACGTGTATGAAAGGGACAACAAATAATGATGTTGAAACACATTCATACTGCAGCTGCTATCACTGCTGGGCAAAGGGAGGTAACTCTGCAACAACACTCATTGTTTACAACCACTGAGAAACAGATGTTCATAGAAAAAGGTCAACAAAGACATGAATCTCAAGCAACGCAATGTGATATTGGCAAGGGAGTTGGAGGAACTACTTATTAAGTATGCTGTTGTTGTGGTGGTCTTAGCATGTGACGAAACTGGAAAAATGTCAAATGCAACGAATGTCATTCTAAACAATTGTTCCAATATTCAGTCAAAGATATATTTTTTTTAAATAATGCTAACAAAGATGTTTAATTCAAGCACATTTTAATCGGATGACAAATTTGATTGTGATTTTACATCACCAATTTTCACAGCCAACTTGAATCTCTACATTTCAATTGTAACCATAAAATAATATCAGCGATCGAAATTACACTAGTCCGCTATCCCTGGCCATTTCTCCCAATGCTAAAGGTATCCTAGACTAGTAGAAATTCATGTCTTTTATTATTTGTATTACTATTAGGACTAGTAAGTTTTGATTCTATTTGAAGTTAATTTTGATCCCTGAATATACTATGATAGTATATTTTTAAGCAATCCAGGAATATTTAAACTCATGTCAAACACATTCATTAATGTGAGATGCATGAAGTAGACATATGCCTCGGTCTACAAGCACAATGTGATTTGAACTCACAGCTGTACAAACCACCAGACTATTGCACTTTTTTCTAAAAATAAAATACAATGTCTTACAAATAAAAAATATATTTAGTATTATAATATACTTGCCCTGATAAATCCTCGTGCTTTGGTAAGAAGCCCTAACGTAGTATGCCTGGATGAATCTGCTCCCAAAGGCACCATATCTTTCAACTTTTCCAAACAATGTCTCAAGTGAGCTCTCCTGAAAAGCAAGAATGCATAATTCATCAGTAATGCTCTGTTCTAATGAATATGGCCAGAAAAACAGCTTTCACGGTTACTGTGATCAATTCAACAAGAGGGTATTAATCAAATAAATTAATCATACTACAATCTTCCAAAGCGATATTCTTATTTACTGCTTTCTACTAATCTTTCGCTCGTTTATTCCACATTGTATCATCACAATTGTGATATACAGTGACCCCCTCAATATAACACGGTCTGATGCACAGCAGATTCGGATATAAGATGGGACTAAACGTGGATCCCATTTGTATTTTCGTTATTTCCCTGTAATATTGTATAATGCGGGTACTATAATACGCGTGTGGGGGTTGGTGGTGTATGTCATGGACCCCAACTTCAGCGTTATATCGAGGGGACACTGTATTCAAATATAGATATATCACAGATGCAATTTTTAAAAGAAATTAGTCCATTAAAATTCTGACAATTAGTATTTCGAACATGAGAAGAGGCACGCACATTGGAGTTTCATCATATCTTTTAGTAACATTTCTGTCCCAATCCATGATAAATATTGATATGTTACAATAATATTATACTTCATTCCTATTGAGAATATTATCTTATACCGAAGTCAAGGGAACAAATATATTTTGCTGTTTATTTGTCTAACTGTCAGACTGTATCTTTTGTTGTCATAATGTTTCCACTTGATCTATTAGAGTGGAACACACAGCAAAGTATTGCTAGATACGTTTCATCAGATGATTTCCAACAAGGAAATGATGTCCCTGTGGTGATGGATAGTCTGTATCCTACTGCTCACAGTAAATAATTAATAAGGTCAACTCCCAAGATACTAGATCAACCTGAACATCATTCATCAAGTACCCATGCCAACTTGAAAGGCAGAAACTATTGCATCATCAGTGGTGACAGACACCATCCCAATATCCCAATTATTTATTCATAGATCTGAAGATCTATATAATTAGTTGTCCATGTAAATAAAAAATATATGGTACATATTTCAAAAACATTTGCATAATAATAAGTATTTCTAATAATATTACTAGACATTTTCTTAAGCTTGTAAAATTGGACTAAAAATATGCATACTTGCATATTTTCGTGAATATTGATTATGTTATGTCATGGTAGATCAACTTGTATTTTTAAAAATAGCATCAAAATGTGAGCATAAAGCCACACAAAGACCAATTTGTGCGCCAAAAATCTAAAGCGAGCGTTAAATCAATCGTTGTGCACATTTCTTTGTGTGCTATTTTGATATCCCTCCAGTGTTTGTAAAGAGCAAGGTGAAGGTCGTTTCGAGAGCCACATGACCAATATGGAATCTCATGCCCGCTGCATTGAACAGAAACGTCAGTTGCCAAAACAAAATCACCAAAAATTGATTTATCCTCATGAAACAATACTAGTACTTAATTATGTTGGCACTATTAACCGATAAATGACGTTGGTAAACACTGCGGTAGAAACGAGTACATTTTGCAAATGGAGGCAAATCTGCACTACGATTTCGCGGCTACTCACCTATTTTTCTCTAATTCATTATGGGTAGATCTGAAAGGAGAAGACCTACAATAAATAAAAACAGTGTAAGCTTAGTCATGTGGGTATAGTATACAAGACATCTACAAGCAAATGCATGTAAAGCAAGATTGAACGTATTTTAATTTCCGATGTCAGTGATAAAAATAAACACAGTTCACCAACGTGGCAACACAGACTAGAGAATGCTAAATCATCAAAATAATATAACATTTTGAAATGACATAGTGTTTAGGATACATTTATGGAAATAAAGTGTCGATAAAGGTTGGTGGTTACGTCGAACAGTGCACCGAGCTAGCTGATCATATTTGTAAACAATTCACTTGGCTCGCAACCGTTGGGGCAAAAGGGCGTTAGCGAACGGTTAACTTGGCGCCACAAATATCCACAAACGACAAATGCAAACAAATCAAAATAACTATATGCATACAGTATTAGGTTGTGTTATTCAATTTCAGAATTGAACTTATGCATTGATATCAAGAATGTTAATCTACGAATGAAGTTTCTTTGTCCAACTGCTGTACACAATCCGAAATTTTTGCCGTTGGAGTGCGCGGGCTCGATCTTTGGTTCACAGAACTACCAAAGTGACAACGGTATTGACTGATGACAGTGGCATCACACTAACAATAAAGATTAACAATTTAACAAGTTAAATGTTACACGATATATAGAATTCCCTACAAGCGAGCTTATTTATTGTTTTGATTGAGAAAACCTCGTCTCGAGCACCGTTTGCAAGATGGCGGCTGTTGTCGACTAGCAGAAAGATTTTGACAGTGCGTAAACATTTTCCACACAAGAGTACTTGTGGCTAACCTGGTGAATATAATGGATGAAATATGTTTGGAATGGGTTCCTTTAATGATAAAGTGGACAGAAGGTTTGTGATTTCACTTCGTTTCGACACAATCACCGTGATCGAGTTTGACAGATCGCAGGCGTGCAGAGCGGCATGACTATCAGCTGACCCGTTCGTCTAAGACTCGGAACGATTTCTCGCCGAGATCATAAACAAATCGTACCTATTTCCCTGAGTTTTCTTTCCTTTAGACTTTTTCTTGGAATATTCATCGGGCATAGGTAATGTGGAAGCATATCCATGCTCAGCTTCTGCAAGAAAGAAATCAAAATAAAGACTCCATAGCAAAGTCGATCTGTCAAAATGGGCGAACCACTGCAACGTGGCAAAACATGAAAGAAAATATGCTATTTACCATTGAATTTACCTCTTTCTCTTCTCTCAATATATTCTGCGGCTTGTAGAAGTTGTGCAATACTGTGCATCATCGAAAATAATTGCAGATTTTGGCAAACTCAAAAGAAAAACGAACTGAAAGCTCTTGCTTCGTGGTTGTTTTGGCCTGAACTGAAACGCACGTTGAGGCAGGCGAACGCAAACACTCGTTTGTTTACCTTTCATTTGAATAATCATCTGGGCGCCTGCACGCTGATTGGTCACGACATAGTTCATCATGAATATTTATTCCGCCGGAGCTCGCGCTACGTCATATGCCTCATGAATATTAATCAACCACAGGTTGAACCAATGGAATCGAGGTCAAAGTGAACCAACGTGACTGGGACACGCCTTCTCGGCCATGTCGATTTCCCAAAGAAACAAGTTGTTGGAAGGGCGTTGGTCGGAATGAGCTGCGGATTTCATTTACTAAGCTTTTTCGAGGTTATTTAATGTGCACATTGGATAAATGGGGATGTGAAATGAAACAGTGTTTATCATTTGGTAGTTGTTAGGTGGATGTGGAGACAAAACCAGTGTTTTAATCGATTTGGTTTGCTCGTTGGGATGTAAACACAACGTACCAAGTACGGTATGTCGGGCGCCTTTCACAGAATGTTGAGCTCTAGCTGTAGTAACTAGCAACATGAAAGTCAACAATGTGAAGCTGTTTATGTTTCGTTTTATTGTTGATATACATCTATGTCGTACTATATATTTAAGAAAATGCAAACAATTCATATTATGTCCTATACGTATGCTATACTATTTAATTTTTATTTTATTAACTATTTGGTAGATGTTATTTACACATATAATCTATTATTTACGTAATCAGCTGATGATAATTGATGGTCGCGTGTTTTCCCAAATAAATATTGACACTGCATGTGTTCTGGAAGCGGCAGCACGACTTTCAGACTACATTGCACTTTTGTTGCTATCTCGAGCTTTGGCATTACGAATAGGGTCGCCAGTGCCCTTGGTTATAAATAGTCGACTCCAGAACCGAGCCGTACGCACAGTTCTGACCTAGTTTTCAGACAGGGGGCTTCAGCAGTAACAGTAACACTACGTTTTCTGAGCTGTGCGTAAATCACAGCTTCCAATCGTCGGCATGTAGCATCGCCATCGGATGTTGAAATAGTTCCAATATGTTAAACTACCCACACGTTTGTCATAAGAAGGTCTACAGCATGTTAGGTCACGGAAACAGACTCGGTGGGGTTTCATCAGCACTAAGTCTAGCTATAGCCCTATCTACATACTCCTTACAAACAAACTGACTCAACCCTCACCCTCAAGCATGACGTATAGGATATTACCATGGGTTATGTCGGCAGTATATTTATCACAATCAGGCGACCTATCCTTTGCTTGGTTTCACCATCCTACGTGCACAATTAATACCCTAAAGCCAATCTATTGTTAAACATTACCGTCTTCTATACATGTAAATATGTAAAGCCTCGTGACGTTGCTTATGTAGTATACGTTTTTATATGTGCACGCCCGGTTGCGAGTTCCATACGTGTTTAAATCAAGTTCAGAACGCCCCAGCTGTACTATATAGTGCTGTTGTGCAAGATATTGTTCACCGCCGATGTATATCCACAGTAGGCCTATGCATGTCAGTTGTGTGTCTCTTTTGAACATAGTAAATTGGATTCTTGCAAATCTAATTTCAAAGAATGAAAACTGGGTCTGTTGAGTGATGCACTTTAAACTGAGCTGCTGATATTTATAGTACCTATAATAGTTAAAGGCCATGTGCGTCTGTATACAATAGCACTACGGGTTCAATTGTCTTTATCTGATCCATATTTGCAACGTATAGTATGCAAAGTAACTTTGTTTCTCTGCATTCAATTAATTCTCAGTAACTATATGCTGCATATATTCCCATTGCCTTGACCTGTCGATTAAACTATTAAAATGATAGTCACACACGTTATTACTGCAGCTATATATATACATATATATATATACTCGTTACACATGAACACATGGGATGACGTTTGCAATATATAGGCCTACATACATTTTATTTAGCGTGTACGCACCTCCTGCATGGTCTCAAATTGCATGTTTGCAAATTACTTCAAGTTCACCTATAGCACGTAGGCCTACACAAGAGCGTACCATGATTCCAATATTGATATATATATACACACACACACACACACACACACACACACACACACAGAGGTAAATAACTCTAGAAGAATATACGCCATTTAATATATTATTATTAAATAAACATCTATCAAATATTGAATGTATTATCTCGATCTGCTAAGAATGTTATTTAATTAACGTCCACTCGATGTCATACTGGTATCAATCACGATCAGCACATGTGAAATGTACACGCACGTGTGAAATGTACATGCATGCACGCAGGCTTCCCCGTGTTAATGTTGACAGTGATTTGATAGGTGTTTCCTTGTAACGGCACAATCACACGTCACTCACAATAATACCCCTTGTACATTGCAGTTATGTCTCCGTGTTTCTAATATTGACGAGACTGGCACCATTTGCTCGCACTCTCACACACGCACGCACGTACGTATGATATCTAGAAGATGCAGGACATGCACGGATATTGCTGATTAACAAGGGTGCGGAAGTCCGTGTGGGTGTGTATTTCAGTGTGTATGCAATGCAATGCATATTTCGGTGTGCTGAAAATGTTTTCCCATGGCTTGGCTGTATGATGTTGTTTATAGGAATGCCCAGCATAGGGTATTATATGCAGTTGTTATCGGGTACCGCAAGCGGACTGATCATGTAGGCCTACACTACACACATACACGCACCACAGTGTCAGCTGATCGTATACATAGATAGCAACGTAACGTTCGTAATTATATGCAGACGATCAACCTATATACTCTCCGGTTTTAGGTCGTTATATGGCTTGATATCGTTTCTCGAAGCTCTCGTATATCTATATCGCTTACGAGATCATATTACTCACTCTCATAGCAATCTCTTATACATGACGCTCGTGCATTTACGAGTGTGCTATGGTCTCGTAGTGGAAACGAGTTTCGAGAAACGATTTCCAGGATTGTAAAAACTGGAAATGTTTGAATAGGTTTTACAAGGTTTTTGTGATCACTACTCGCGTGACCAATGCATACGTTGTTGGGGTTTCTAATCATACACGGTAGCATAACATGGTGAAATAATGCACTTTGGCCAAGTGTGTGTGTGTGTGTGTGTGTGTGTGTGTGTTTGTGTGTGTGCGTGCGTGCGGTGCGTGCGGTGCGTGCGTGCGTGCGTGCAGTTTATTCTTCTAACCCATTTCACTTTCAAGTTTAAACAACCCTGTCCACTCCTAGAATGAGTGCATGCTTTCCATTTCAGTGAAATTTATTAATTGCTTATGAGAGTATATTGTCGAAGTTAACAATTGAGATGTTCTCAAGTAGTTTATGGCCGCGAAATATCACGCATACATACTTTACAACCTATTTCAATTGGTTACCCCGGGTATACTCATTCAACATTTTTATTGCATCTTATCACACCCCAAGTTCAATGGCAAATTGTTATCAATGTCATAAAAGTATTTTGGATAGATATATTCGTGAATTAATTGTCTTCGTTCATACACATTGATTTCGGGTGACCGACCATTGATTTCCCGATAGATGAAAAGAATACTTTAATATAGATTTGAATCCAAATGTCTAATCATATATTCAACATTTAATTGGTATGCATGGTCAAACCCACGCCATCCTCTAGAGTGGGATTCAGCGGGTCCTATTTCCTACTCGCTACATCTCTGAGGCATTGAGTCTGGTTTTAGATGGCCATCCCATCTGTGTGGATATAAATGAGGAAGGACAGATGACCGTTTGCTGAGAGAAAAAAAACCATGTTTCTAATACTATCCATAATACATGAATATGCTAAAGTATGTTTCAATGACGTTTTGTGGGCATGCACTTCAAATGACACCAGTATATTTTTGTTGTAATTACGTATGCAACCAAATACATTATAGCCGACAGATATATTATGGGGTTGCTTTCGGAACTTGGCTTGAGGAATCTGGTGCCATTCTTCTTCCAATGTGTCTGCAAGTTCCTCAAGAGTTCATAGCCATAGAGGCGTTTTGGAATTCATCACCGTTAAAGGCATACAATCACACATTTTTATGAGCACGTAGCACTATATTTGAGTAATAAATGTAAACTACATTCATTTG
>JAULBP010138169.1:0-16209 GCA_032355345.1 Lepetodrilus pustulosus | reverse complement strand
CTCGCTTTGCCGATAGCTAATACACTGCTATGAGAGCGCTACCAGTCTCTTAGTAGATAAGAGAGCTTTGTGAAAGGATACCCTGGAGTTGCTAATGAGTTACAACTCCTGTAGCACTATGGTCGTTTTGTGGAACAGGGGCCAGATGAATGCACTGGTGCCAGCGAAGACGTGCCACCCAGGTGTTCGACAAAGACGCAAAAACTTTTCTACTATTTTTCTGTCCTCTCATAGCTTTTTTCTGTACTCAAACTGGTAAATTTGCTTTAAAATGGGTCGTGCCAGAAAATAGGTGTCTCCATGATGGATCGGATCTGCCCCAGTGCTATAATTCTCGCCAGAGTTTGTAATTAGAGAGCTCATGCTGATAGGAAAAGTAAAACCTCAAACCAGGTAATGGATGTTATCGGTGTTCATGAGAAATTGGAATTTATTTTTATGTTTTCTTGATTGCATCCTTGTTCAATTGGTGTTGGTTCGGGTTTTAAGATGTTATTGTAATTTTCTTCATGTTTTTGTTTTCTAAATTAGGAACGTTAAGTTCATTGTATATTTATAAAACAGAACTCATGGAAGTTATTAAGACATGCTCATTTGAAGCAACTACTACTGTTAGGGCAAGAGTTATGTATTATTTTCATACAAAATGACAAATACATGAGATCTGCAGAATTTCTGCTACCAACAAAATTACCAATAGAATTTCCGCCACCAAACATATTTTATCACAAATTCTTTTTAATGCCAGGAAAATATGTTCAATCAAAAATTCTGCTGTCAAACAAAATGTTCTATCAGAAGATACTGTGTAGTGTTCAATCAGAAATGATGCTACCATGTAGTGTTCAATCAGAAACAAGGCCATACCATGTAGTGTTCAATCAGAAATGATGCTATAAAGAATATTCCACCAGAAATTTTTAATCGATGGAATGTACTGTAGAAAATTCTGCAATTTATACAAGGAAATTATACCAGGGAAAAAATGTGATCAGAAACCCCTGCAGACGAGGAATGTTCTATTAGAAATACTGCTATCATTCCGCCAGGCAATAACTTCCTGATAAAGACCTGCTATCGACAAGAACTAACTTCCTCAGAAAGCCATATCTACAAGAACTGAGTCAGCAGTTCTGTCTCCTACAGATAAAGCCAACCCATTTGTACTGTCAAGTTCACAGTAGCTCTTTCAGCTTGGTCATGTATCATACATGAAGAAAACACATTGTTCTTCAGATATGCAGCATTTGTCGACTCCAGGGTTGAGAGAGTTATTTACAGCACACAATAGGCATCGGCAAGCAAATTAGAGAGGAAAGCAAATAAAACCACATGGTTACAACAGATAAATGATGGATGATTTGGAAATAAGCCCCCTTAAGGTGCTTAAGTACTGTTTTATCCTTAGCATTGAGAGACAGTGTCAATGAAGCGCATTAGACCCTATCAGGTAACGTGACAGCAAATGCTGGAATCTGAGGAGAATTTGCGGGAAAATGTTCTGAACACGAAAACAACATATTATCATGTAAATTTCTTCAGATTATATGTCAAACACATAAAATTATATATGTCTGTATCCAGTATCTTGGCTTGTTTTAGAATAAAACTGGTTGTAGATTATATGTCTTGTGTGACAACCGCAGATGTTTTGTAGATGTTCAGAGCACAAGAATTATATAAGATATTTGCTTGTAAAATTAAGCAGATTATATGTCAGGCACATAAAATTATATACATCCACTATTTCAAGTTTCTTATCCTTTCTTAGAACGTAATTGGTTTTAGATTATATGTCTTGCATGACAAACAAAGATGTTACGGAAATGTTCAGAAAATGACATAAAATATTAGCTTGTATATTTTGCAAATTGTATGTAAAGCACAAAAAATGATATACATCCATTTCAAGTATCTTGGCCTGTTTTAGAACAAAATTTCTTTTAGATTACGACCAAAGATGTTCAGAACACAAGAATTACATAAGATATTAACTTGAAAATCTTTGCATATTATATGCTACAGATGTAATAATGGACATGTCATATCAAGTATCTAGGCTTGTTTTTTTAAAAAAAATTATCTTGAATATATGCTTTGCAACAAGACTAAAATTGTTACATTTCTTATGACACTGTTAAAATAAAATAAATATATGTTTTACAACATGCTATATTTCTTATGACAATGATCAGACAGACCAAATAGAAGTTTTCTCAATTTAATAACAGATTATTTTTAAAAAGTCTGATACAAACTGACCTTTCAGACGGAAAGAAAAATAGCTAGTGATGCTTAGAAGTCTTCAGCCAAATTATACATAATCTAGTTATCTTTCCGAGAAAAAACGCATAGCGGAAAAAACGCTGCGACTGTCCTCGGGGTAAAAAGATGTACGAGCTTACTGACCTATGTATATAGACTAATGAGGCGAACTACAATGTAACTCCACAGGGCTAGGCTGTGTTTGTTCTGGCTGCGATCACGTGTAACAGTATTTCTATAGGGAAAGCAAACCGAATTACGTTAACCACCTATCCGCTGAAAGCGATGTTTGCTGTTGTAGATAGCGACCTTGGTGCTGCTTACGCCATTTTCTCCCCGAAGCGATTCAGTAACATCGCGGAGATCAGACAGCGTTGTGGGAGGAGAAATGACCAAAAGAATGTGACTAGAATTGTGTATCAAGAACATTCTGTGAAAATAAAAATACATATATATTTTTAATTTTCTAATGAGAATAAATGTAGCAAGGTGTGACATAAGATGCTCCCACTAGTCTCGGCCAGCATGGTTATCCATTTGGTTCAGTCAGTAGAACCATGGACTTAAATCCATTTTTAATAAACATTTCAAAGTTTTACAATGATACATTGCCATGTACAGTTGAAAGGTTCAGTTGTAATGGTTTTCGTGGAAATCAGAATTGAGAGTTGTGAACCCAGCTTATGTATTATTATTTTACAATACAGTCGACCCCCGTTTACATGGACGTTTGCGTTCCTGGTAAAGATTGAAATATGGTTCCCAGCAAAAACCATACAGATAGCGAGGGAACCGGATATCCGAAGTCCAGATAAATGGGGGTCAACTGTATTAATCAGGTGATAGTAAAATATCAACAAATATTGGCAGGATTAAACATCCATAGCTGGATGCTGATATTCTGCTGTCTTTATTAGAAGATTAAAATCAAGATTAAAGAAAAATATTGAACTTGTGTAATCATTCATGCCTCTTAATCCATCAACATCTGAAAAAGATCGCTTTATGTATCTGGCTTTAATGGAAATGTCACGCATGATTAAACACATACATGTTGAAGCCATCTTAACACAGCGACGGTGCCTAAGTGTTCGACCACACACACAGGAGGACAGGAGCCAACTCTGACCATCTTGCCAGTAATATGACACCTAATCTGACCACTTAGCGGTCAGTATTAATTCCTTTCAGGCCAGGAAAGTGGCCATCTCGGGTCCCAAATGATCGCAAGGAAAGACGCATAAGTCTGCTGATGCTTGTACACAAATCATTATCGGAACGATGTTAAATACGGAAGACTATTACAACCAGCAGCAGTCAATTCCAATCATAAAGCCGGCGAGCGCCTCTGTAAAGTGAGGTCACCTTATTGAGGTCAGCATCACCTCCTCACTTTCCCAATCCTGTTCCTACCACTTGTTGAAAGCAGCAGCCCCTCTTTCTTCCTTTCCCTCTATCCCCCAATCCTGTTCCTACCACTTGTTGAAAGCAGCAGCCCCTCTATCTTCCTTTTCTTCTAAACATCCTATTACTAGCACTTGTTGTGGGCAGCAACCCACTTCTCCGCCCACCTTCTCCCCTGGCCAAAACAACACTAGCAGACCTGTGTCAACCTATCATAGCCTTAGGTCATCTTAGGTTCCAACACCTTCTATTGGAAGCTACAGCTGCCCTTACTGGTTTAGGAAATTGACCAGGGTACCCTTTCACGAAGCTCTCTTATCTACTAAGAGAATGGTAGCACTATCTTAGTGTATTAGCTATTGGACAAAGAGAGCGCTACCAGTCATTTAGTGGATAAGAGAGCTTTGTGAAAGGATTCCCTGGTCTGTTACAACTGTTTGCATAAAGCAATACTGATAATTTTGTCTGCTCCATTGACATTTTGTATATTATACACCCAACAAAACAACAGTGCAGGCAGATATTTTGTGAAGTAGTTTTCTGTTAAATATTATAACTCCGCTTGAGGAGTTTGGTGATATTATTTCTTCCAATGTGTCTGTGAATGCTGGAAGAGTACCTGAAGCCTGTAGACATTCGGAAATTCTTTATTTTAAAATACCATGTGTACAAAAAGGTTACTGGGACTTGATTAATATTGTTGCGTATAGAGACATGAAGCAAGAACAAGATAATACATTGTCTAGTTCTCCTGGACTTCTGTTCTCCAGCAGTTCCTTCTGGTGGTGTATATGTTTCCTGACAGTTGCCGGGCAACAAATGGATTAAATAAGATATAAAGGATGTGCCATAACTTGAATCCTGCCTCGGAATAATCGCCCAGAGACAAATACATGGAGCGGCTAGACGCCTTAATTCCGGTGTCTTTTGAGAATATATCAGATCTAGAATGTGACAAGACAACGGAAGCTGTATGTATAATGCATTTGGGGTTGATGTTGTAATGTATACTTATAAGAATTGGACAAGAATGTCTTCATTGGATAACAACACTGCTTCACAGATATTGTCTCCATCTACTCTTCCTGGCAGGAAGAGCAGTGATAAACTGGGTGTGGGTTGGTTTGATGCCTTTTCCAGCAGTCTTTTAGCAATAGGGTGGCAATCTGTTTGTGTTGGGAGGAAAAGCCATAGCAATGTGAAGGGAATATTGTGTCTATCATCAGCACACCACATCACATTTTGCAAATGCATGTATTTAAAAAGATACGTCATCTTTTTTAACGGGATAAATGTGAATGTGGCCTTGTCAGAAAATGTCAAAGAAATTGATATTCTTGTCAAGGAATGTCAAGAAAAATACAAGGTCATAGGACTCAGAACAGAACCTTTCAAATTTATTCTGTGTTTCATTCACTGACAAAAAGCTAATGTCAGTAAATGCTGGTTTTATTTCAACAGATAAGTGACAGAAAATGCATTATTCAGCATTATGGATTCCAACTCTGACATCTGGAACATCAAGTCTGTTAGGCCATAGTTATCTGATTCCCTGGTTAATAGATCTGCCAGCCTGATTTCTCACACTTTGGAAAATAAAAATAGTTATTTTTATTATATTTTGACAGCAGTGTAGAAGTCTTTAGAAAATTATAATAATAAATTGCGAAAGAACACGTTCAATAAGCATGAACAAATACAGGCAATCCTATTTATTTTCTGTCAACCAATCATTCATAACAGGCAATTATTATCAATTGAAAAATCTGCAATGTTAAAGGTATCTGTGTGACCCCCTGAAAATTGCAGATTTTAATACCATTAACCCTATGGAAAAGGATCCCCTGATTATTTTTTTGTATTTCGACCACTGATTATTATTAGTATATTTGACCCAATCAACTGGCGAAAATACCAAATTATGTTTATTTTAATTTCCAACTTCCTGAGCCAACATTACCACAGAAAAATCCGCAAATCATGTAATCGAATAACTATAGCTATATTACTGACAAAATTTTACATGTTTGCAGTTAAAGTTTTTATTCTGAATGGAGATAACTTAATTTGAAAGTCTGCCAGGAAACACCCTTAAGATCGATCTTGAACCAAGGCCAAGGCCAGTTGGTTTAAGAAACTAATGTTGAATATCCTAAAACTACAAAATAATACAATTACGAAGTAGTACATAAGATAGACAATGCATCAATACTGGCTTCATATAGAAAACAGTGATTGTCTTTCGGGAATAGGATTATAAGGAACTTAATACTGAAAGGCCATATACACTTTACACCAATTACTGGCATCCACATATTGCTTATTTGAGATTGGACAACTACAGTATACTCCATGTACATGCACTGATGTAAAAAATAAATAATAATAAAAAATTTAATTCTTTCGTTTCGGAAATTTATGTAATTGTAGATTCCTTAAACCAGTGATGCGAAATTTCATAATGAGAACATCGCCTCTGATTGGGTACAGAGAACTCAGCCTTGATCAGTAACACCTGAAGGAGACAGGGATGTCTCATCACGGAGATGCCAAGACCTTTTACAAGTCTTTAAGTTGATTGTACTTTAACTGTAAGTGTGTGTTGCTTGCCTGTCCTGTGAACTCTCGTTGGCTGCAGTTAACTGGAGGTCCAGCAGAGTACATAAAGGCCAGCCTGCCCACGCATGGTCAATATGGTTGGTCATGAGATACCTCACATGAATGCTTAGCATTTGGATGGACCCTTGCATGAAGAAGGTACCAATCTCAAAGCGAATACAGCAGTTTATATGGACCCTTGCCTGGGGAAGCGTCCACCTTCTCCACCCTCGAATGCTGCATGTTTTTATTCTTTTATTAAAAATAACAAAACATTTAGGTTTCAAAATCTGTCCACTTTTATCACGGCTTGTCAGCTTTACTACCTGTAGAGCTGAATGTTGCAGTAAACCTGCAAGCACCAGCTGGTATTGACAGATCAAGGATGCCAACTGTATTGCCACGGTACAGACAGTGCATCCTATCATGATCGTGTCAGAAACGTTACTGTCATGAACAATGATGCTGGGCTGCAGGGATGGGATTTGAACTCATGGACTTTAGCTCTGAAGTACAATTTTCCACCAATGCACTACCACCCACACCCATGACTTGCAGTCCAAGAAATTACACCTGCCCTCATCATCATTGTCTGTGATCACGCACCATCACTGTGCATGGTCACGAGATGAGTAGCATGGAGAATTACCCTTGCCTAGAGTAGATGTTATTGTGTGTGGTCATGAATACCATGCTGCAATGCATTGCTTCAAGATGGAACCTTGCCAAATGAAGCAGCCTGTGCAGTTAACTCTTGAATGCTACAGGTAACTTGAAGTCCTGAGAGTGTATGTTAAGGCCAGTCTCCACAACAAGCATCATACATTGTTAGTGGTCATGAGATACCACACATCAATGTGCAGATGGTCCCTTGCCTTCTGAAGGTATCTGTACCTCTCAAATGATACCATAACTCTCAAATGCTTCCGTCTGCATAGACCATCACCCTGAAGAAGGTCCATGTCAAGTTACTTCTTAAATACTGCACATAACTTGCATGCCTTGGTATCCTTTCTCGAAGCTCTCTTATCATTAGTGCACAAGTGCCATGTATTGGAGATCGTTACAAGAGTGCTTATGTTCTTGTAGTAGACAATAGAGTCTTGAGAAACGACACCCAGTTCCACAGAACAATCATAGTAGAGTTAAAACTCATATATGCCAACATAGAGGTACGACTCTCATAGCACTACAACATAAAGGCAAGCCTGTCCCCTACCATCACTGCATGTGGCCAGGAGACACCACACAGCGTATCATGGAACATTACCATCACTTAGGGAAGATGCTTGTCCAGGTGATTCTTGAGGACTGTATATAACTTACTGGTCATGTATCCTTTCATGAAGCTCTCTTATCTACTAAGAGACTGGTAGCGCTTGCTTAGCAGTACATTAGCTATCAGCAAACAAGCGCTACCACTCTCTTAGTGGATAAGAGAGCTTCGTGAAAGGATACCCAGGATAGAACATAAAAGCAGGTCTGCCCTCTTATCATCACTGTATGCGGCCAGGAAACTCCAAACAGCATAGCATGGAACATGATGCCTGCCTAGAGAAGAGCATGATGCCTGCCTAGAGAAGAACATGACCCCTGCCTGGAGAAGAGCATGATGCCTGCCTAGAGAAGAACATGATGCATGCCTAGAGAAGAGCATGATGCCTGCCTAGAGAAGAGCATGATGCCTGCCTCGAGAAGAACATGACCCCTGCCTGGAGAAGGTGGGTTCCTGCACTACAGCAGCATCTTATAACTCAGTGTCAGGTCTCTTTATGAGCGATGTTCCTACACGCTCCATGTGCTGGAGATGATATGGTATTGATCTACTCAGTAAAAGAAACACCACGTTACAGCTGTACATAAATCCAAATAAGAACACGAGTAAGCCTCCATCTGCAAAGCTTTATGGCACTGGCAGTATATAAAACACATATATATAAATGTCACTTCTTGTTAAATATCAAGCTTCTGAAAAGAATACATGTGTGCACTGTTAGCCTTGGACTTCCTTGAATATACACTGGAATAATATGACCCTTATAGTCTGGGCGTGATAAAAATTTAAAGTTTTGATAAAGGCATTAAATTTCATTGCTGTACATGCCAATAAAACATCAGAGGTAATAATCAGCGATTTTATATTGTTTGATTCAGGCAGGTTGGTAGTGGGTGGACAGGAGATGAGTTTCATGATGACATGCTAGTAACCAGAATTACACTGTATATTGGGTGTGCTGTTTATAGGAATCAACTTCAGACAGACTGCTTCTGTTTTAGAAACCAATGCCGCCGCCATTATATGAAATTGACAGAATCAAATGTTTCCAGCACCATTTCCTAGTATAATAACATTACTACCCCAATCAATGGATCAGTCTGCTCTCATTTTCCTTCTCAACTCCCTGGGGAGTATACAACCCAAGCTGCCCTTGATGGTGCTAGAAGGTTTATCATTCACATGCCCATTTCGTCCTCCTTATTGATTATGATACTCTATACATACACCGGTAGTATACACTCACACAATAGCATGACCAAAGTGCACTATACGGTTGGCTTCATTTTATAACCTCAATATTCACATCTCCCTTGGCGCTGATTGGTATCAGTATGTCTGTTACCATGGTTATAAGAGTTTAATCTTCTATCATAAATATTGCCATTTCGTAATACTCGCAGTAACGGTTATGGAGTGATTCCAATAAAAACAAATCCGGTTTTGATATCTTTTAATGTTGGTCACATTGACATAATACTATTCATACAAATGTTGATTTCAGTATTGGTGCAATTATAAGAATACTGTATTCTTGGAATTAATGTTAAGTGTTAGAAATAATGTTGAGGCTTCATGTACTAAATAGTACTAAATAGTCGAGTTAGCAATTACAATTTGCATATTGTGGATATAAACATTTCAAGAATCTGGTCCAAAGTACATGGCTGATATTCAAAATGTTTCTGGATAAATTACTCGCAAGTAACATATAAAATAATGTGTATTTATGTTGTGTTACTCCATGCAAATGGTGCACGCTCAAAGGGCTCCACTATGGTAATACTAAAATATGGTAATCTGGCCCCCATTCCACAGAATAATAGTAATGCTGTGAGTCTTAATATAGGTTTCGTAGTGTTACGATCAATTTGTGGAATGGGACCTTGTACTGTCAATGACACTACATTGGTTTCAAGCTTTTAAAAGCTGTATATCAAAATAAAATGTTTTACACATTTTTTTAAAATTTTGGGTACTCTCGCACATCTTTCTTTTTAACCATCTCCACGCCAGATCAATATTAATCGTCGCTCTTATCACACATTTGGTTGCTTCAAGGATAATGAGGGTTAACTAACCACCTTGGAAAAACCCAACTGTTGAAACTCATGAATATGCATTGAAGCACTACATAGTATTTACTGTAAGTGAAGATGGAATTTGAGGGGAAAATCGCTGACCTTCAATGACATAACGCAGAACAACGAGGTCTTTGAACTGAGAGAACAAGCTTATCACATCAAGTCAGTAATGGCAACCCGATAGAATGAAAATGCAAGCAACGAGTCCTCATTTGTAATCAGCGAGCTTTTATCCAAATGACCACTTGACTCCTCAGGTTAATGTGGGACTTCGTCTGACAAAGACTTCGACTCGGGCAAGACATCAGCAGTCAATTGAGCGCGATGAACAACCCATTGCAAATAGCGTTTCCAAATGCAAATGCTAATCCGCGAATTCCTGCTCGGCCCTGTGGTGGCTCAATACAGGGAAAAGCAGCATGTATGGCAAATACTGAAACACTGAGACTTGCGTAAAGCTCATATTGAAACACCGCCTTAGCTTAGACGTCTCTAAATGATATCTGGAAGCTCCGTATGTTCTAAGAGGTACTGTAATGTCCGTGTCAGCTACGGTCTTCCCGAGGCTTACCGTTGTCAGTCAAGACCATGAAAGTCAGTTCCAACGAGAGGAATTCTTTCACAAAGGCAGATTGAAGTGGGTCCGTATTGAACTGACTGCTCCAATAATGGCGGCAATTCATCACGTGTTTCAGGACAAATTGAGCAAACAATATTTAGATAGCTGCCGAGCTGTGAAGTGTGGAGGCACTTCGTGAAGGTTTCTCAGTGCGTGATTACCCAAATATTACTTTAATTTAGCATTCATGTTTTTCAAACTTCCTGTCTTACAGCCAATAATAACAAACATTACATA
This sequence comes from Lepetodrilus pustulosus, assembly GCA_032355345.1. Lineage (NCBI taxonomy): Eukaryota > Metazoa > Mollusca > Gastropoda > Lepetellida > Lepetodrilidae > Lepetodrilus > Lepetodrilus pustulosus. The sequence goes on along the minus strand of JAULBP010138169.1, from coordinate 5,726 downwards.
TTAAAATGACACCTGCTCATGGTAAAGGATCACATCTGAGAAGTCTGGTCTGGCATGAAATTAAATCATCTTACAATCATAAATTGATAGATCTAGCAACAAAAGGTACGATACGATTCTACGAGAACTTTAAAATCAATTTGGATTAGACGAGTGTCCACTAGATAGATGTTGCTACTGGCATCGGAGACCAAGATTATGTCCATTCCACACTGGTGCCACATCTCGCACAACATCAACACTATGTAGAAAGGTCAAGGTCATTATTTAAAAGTCTGAAGACAACCATCGCTCATTGACGACGACCATCGACCCGATGTTATACATTCACAACACGTGTCAGTAGCACACACAAAACCAAGCAATGAAATTCGTATTTGATTAAGCAGTATTGCCCAGGGTCATGAATAAATGCTTTTTTTTTTCTCTCTGACAAAGAATACAGACGCATGGGCTTCCCGAAAGCAACAGACAGAATCAGACAGTATTGGTTCCTCTTTCAGACAGGATTGGATCATTTTCGCCATGTGACATCCCAGGGCACAGTAGATACCCCTGGTTAGCCAGGGATTAAAACGTTTGTATTGAGGTCAAATACTGTCACTGGGTCGAGAAAGAGATGTGTAAATGTCAAGGTCACCTGTGAGTATGTTTGTATGGGTAATGCTACATCAAATATCAAATCAATATTGATGAATAAGCTCAAAAAGGTGGATAAAACTGAAGGAGAAGACATTTTAAATATTGAAGAACTATTTTTAAAAGCAGGACATTTTGAAATGTTATTGATTTTTTATTGAAAAAGAATAATTGAAAATATTGAAGCAATAAAAGAAATTATTGAAACAGATGATTGAAATTATTGATTTGTTTTGATATTGAAATGTAAATAAAGTTTTTCAATAATAATATCCTCTGAAGAAAACTGAGCATTACCAAATTACATGTATTTTTGTTGTTAGTACATCATTTTCCATGTGAACATGAAAAACCATCAAAGCATTCTCAGATATAGTTTTACCACGCCATTGTAATTATGTTTTCACATTACATGCATCATGCATGTGAAACTGTGTCTGAAGTGGGTAAAACACATCTAAGAATGACACCCACCACATTGGTCCCACTTACCACATATGTCCCACAAACCACATTAGTCCCACCCATATTAGTGAAGTCCTACCTCCAGACCGCCTTACCCACCACATTTGTTCTATCCACCCCACTAGTCCCATCAATGACTTTAGTGCCACCAGCCACATTAGTCCCACCCACCACATTGGTCCCACCAACCACATTAGTCCCACCCGTATTAGTGAACATGGTCCTACCTCCAGACAGCCCGCACCTGTGGCCGTATCTGCGACTTCCAGGAGATCCGCAGTAAACTGGTCCGCCCATAGGTGTACCCTGAAACACACAGATGATATGCAGGGTGAGGGCTAGTAGCATAGATAGTGTGAAAGAAGAACTCAATATTACAATTATGTTACAATTCATTCACAGGAGTTTCACAGGGCTGTGTACACACAGACAACATACAGGGTAAGGGCTATAGTAGCGTATATGGTGTGAAAGAAGAACTGAATATTACAATAATGTTACAATACATGCACACACCAAAAATAAAATAATAAAATAACAAAAATAATGAAAAAAATGAAAAATAAATGAAAAAAGTAAAAAAAAAAATTTCACAGGGTTGAACTCTGCTTCAATGTGTGACATCAAACGGTTGACTACAACATCAGATGTGGAAATTGTCGTGCCATGTCTTCAGTTGGAAATGATAGGTTTGAGACTGGCCAGAAAGCACGACAAGACTGTACATGATAACCTAGTGACCATTTGTATGTATTTTATTGATTATTGTATACCGAGTACACATTGTATAATGAGTATATTATTTATCGAGCATATTGCATATTGTACACATTACATATTGAGTATTATTATATTATCTATTGAGTATTTTGGTCCAAGTGCATTGTACATTGAGGATGTTACACATATTGAGTATATTGTACGATGGATATTCAATATATCGTATGTTTATTGTTGAGTTTGCTGAGTATATTTGGATTATCCCTTGATCAGAAAACACAATACATCTCAGCAAGAGCAATCTGCAAACATCAAACAGCATTCATTGTATGTTTATTTTCATGCATTGTCCAATGCTAACCTAGTGAATTTCACAAATGCTGGCAACATTCCCTGAAGAAAATACTACACAGTAAATTCTTCAATAGAACATCCATTATTGCACTTGGCAATCCAAACCTCAAATTCAATCCCAAAGTAATTACTGTCTTGGTAATTGTTCTGGCAAAAAAAAATATGAAATGAAACAGAAAATAAAAACAGAAACAAGGAGAGTAACAGAAAGAGAAAAAAAACAATAGGAAATTTTTTTTCCAGATGAAGAATGTCAGAATGGACTAAGGAGAAATTGAAGAAGTACAAGATGTGCTGATCTACAGAACAGCCTGGGTCATAGAGGCATGGTGGTGACTATAGGGTATTCCCTTACAGAACAATTATTTCCATGTAATTGCTCCCCAACACTTCCTTTGCTTCCCCTTTGTTGGAAACCCTTCAAGACCAGAACAATCCCAGAACAATTTGTTTCAAGCAAACACGGCAGAAAAACAAACAGTAAAATTTGGGAAATAATTACGATAAATAAGTTACAAGCTATGATATGGGGATTAAGTCCCAGAAGATGATGCCAAGTGGAAATGATTGTATGCATTAGACTTTTCCTCAAGAGAGAATAGATATCCAAGTCAGACAATATACAATATTTCTAATGGAAATACCATCTCCTAAGTCTTAAATATCACTCTGTTCATACATACAGACAATAATTGCTGTATTCTGATCTCATTTATCCAAATTGTAGATTGTTAATATCTCAGCGGCATTTCCATGAAAAGAAAACCATTCAAAATAATAGTTTTCACAACCAATATAACCTGAAGCAAAGGCTTCATGAAGATATTCAATTCAACAAATTACGGAATCTGTTTTAGTTTGATGAGTATTTCTTTCATATCCACTTAACCAGCAATCTGCCACAGGCACCAATCATTGCCAAAAACTTATTGTTCTCATTCGTTCTATTGACTTCTGAAATGCATCCAGAGAAAAAGACAACAACTACGCAACATGTGAAGTAATTTTGCAATGCAGGCGAACGGAATAGTAATTACACAGGGATTGTTTTCCGTCCACATTTCCTGCGACAATGATCGAGTGGAACATCTTCATCTCTCTGATCAGCTGTCTTCGAAGCAAGATCTCAGACTAGCCATGGGCAAGAATGAATTTAAAATAGTTGTTTCTTGATAGCAGCCTATAACCACTGCGACTGATAGAAAATTTTAAAATGTTGAATTTGTCACGAGATTGAATACAACTTTGATATTATTTCCCATGCCTAGTTATAAGCATATTTATTCATTAATCCTTTCCCTGCTGGATCAGACACAGGCACTGCTCTGTAGGGCATCTCCAGTTGTCTATAGTACAGAGAGAGTTGATAGTGTTAACCTTAGTGGACTAAGCAAAGTCAATACTCTACTGGGCTGCGTTTCACGAAAGGGGTGTATATTTACACCGGACGTAAATGACACGGATTTGCTTGTATTACGTCATTTACGTCGATTGTATTATGTCATTTATGTCCGGCGTAAATATACACCCCTTTCGTGAAACGCAACCCAGGGCACTGAAAGATGTCTGGAGGAGACAGAAGGTTAAAAGGCATTCCGACACAGCCCCTATACCAGTAGATGAAAATATTGTATTTATGTCTATGTACCTATGTATACCACGTGCACTATTGTTTGTTGAAACATTCCTGAAGCAATCAAAACAATTATGGCTATAGATCTAAATGTATGTATTTATCATGTATTCAAAATAGATTTGCCATTCTTTTCATCATAAATTGTCAATATCATGTCATTAAGATGGCAATATGAGGATTCTTTTATGGCTTACAATTACAATTGTATTTTGATATTGTTAATTTCAGAAAATGATGAGCTAGTTCTGAATCTGTTTGTGAGTTGGTCAAATAATTCCTACATTGAAGCTAGGATTTGGTTCAAAATTGTTTTTAACAAGTGGTTGAAGTTTGAACAACATTCTCTTAACAATTATATTTCAAGAAAAATCATGATATTACCTCTGATGAAAGCAATTTCAATAACAAGCTGAGCATCCATTGATGTTCTAGTTCAATATTAGACATATTTTTGAGTTGGGTAAACACTCCATACATTCAGGCCAAGCTCATATGGATCGAGTTCTTCCATAACTGATCACAGTTTCAACAAATCTGAAAGAACCGTTTACTTTATAGGCGATCATGATACCTCTTCAGATGGCAGTTTAACAATTCATGGATGTTTATATCTTCTGGATTGATCATTAAGTGCTGCTATGTACAGCAACCTTCATGGTCTCCAGCAGGGTAATAAATACTGTAACATTCAACATATTTGGAAAATGCGATAACTTGAAAGATAAATCTGGAATTGGGTCTTTAAATAAACTAGGACACCTGGGTTCATTGGATCCAACAAGATGTCCCTCATCACCTCCATAGCCTGATCAATAATGGACAGCATGCTGAGCTCTTCAGCATAAGCGATGAGGAAGTTTTTCAAACTTATCGTAGTAGAGCTTCAATTACTCATACAACACTAAAAGGACAATCGTCGACATGGCCGCTATCGAAAAGATTCATGTTGTAAGGTTTCGACGTTTAAAACCCAGCAGGGAGCCAAAAAAACTAACTGTAGACGAGGAAGATGAGAAGACCTCTAGCTGTCGGCTTACACCAAGGTGAGAAGACCAAATTATACATGCATAATTGAATAATTCCTCTGCCATCTAGAGCACTATCTCTGGCTTCTGCACACCATGGTGGCTCTACAGAGATAACACTACAGAGATAACACTAGAGAGATAACACTATAGAGATAACACTACAGAGATAACACTACATAGATAACACTACAGAGATAACACTATGGAGATGATGATGTTTCTAGCTGGAGATACATGTACCAGAAAAGTAAGTCACGAGCGAGACATGATCTCGTGTGAGATTTCAAGACGTCATCTCATGTGAGATTGCTAGATGTGATCTCATGTGAAAAGATGTTATCTCGTGTGAAATTGCTAGATGTTATCACGCGTGAAATTACTAGGTGTGATCTCGAGCTAAATTACCTGATGTGATCTCATGTGAGATCGCTAGATATAATCTTGTGTGAGATTGCTAGATGTGATCGTGTGATTTTACCGTCCATGCCAGCTACTGAGTTTGGGGCAAGTACAAGTATAGGTTTAAACATAGTCTCTACAATTTACATCTTAAGACAAGAATCCAGCAATGCAGGAACAATTTCAAATCACTGTACACTATCAAACCTTACTGAAATATTATTTTATGCCTCAAGTTAACATCAATTAACAATCCATATTAAAACAGGCAATTTCAAATTCCATATTAATATCAACTATCAAAGTATATCCCAACACATTTTGATATTGGCAAGTTAATATCCACTATCAAACTATACTTATACCCCTCTTCCGGTCTCGTTGCCATGGTTTCTTTTGTTCTAAGCATACTTGTATATCCGGATACACGTACACTTTCTCAGAGAAAGTGTGGTAATATCAGAAATGAACCTACACTTTTTCAA
>JAULBP010138058.1:0-16217 GCA_032355345.1 Lepetodrilus pustulosus | reverse complement strand
AATCTCCACCCGTCCAGATGTTCTTGTTCCTCCAACCAGCTCAACCCGTATCGCTATATAATAGGTACCAGCATTTGAACTCGTAGCATTACTTCATCTTATGTTCTTCTTGAAAATAACGTACATTATGATCATAATAGCATTAGCATGTACACGTACTATTTAAAAAATGTATTTGATCTAACTATCAGAAATATAGCATCACGATATTCGGTGATATGTTGTCCAACCGTTTGTATCGACCATGACTGAAACTTTAGCATATTCAAGTTGTGGTCATTCCCCACACACTGTTGGATGAGATCGGGACTGATTCAGTGATTGTGACTAGTCGGGAGAAAAATAGCGGAAGTGAGATTGAGAACACTTGTAGCGCTACAGCAGTTGTAGGCTATACATGCTTTTACTAACGTGGACCTGAGCTATGCCTGTACCTACGTTGATGTCTGTAGCAGAGAACTCCAGCGTCCCTAACATAGTACGACCTGGAAGAGCACACCTCAGTTCCAACGTTGCAGTCAAAGATGGAGGACTCGTTCCCGAAGCAGCGGACCTCCGAGAACTGGTACGGTCCTACCCCTCGTGTACTGTACTGGTAGCTGACACCCCCAGCCATCCCCAACTGACGGCACACCACGCCGGCGTCCACGTCGTCCCAGTAGTTGCCGCAGATACGGCCTCGAACTCCGGTCTTCGTGACGACAACTCTGCCAGTGATGTCAGCATACGCCTCGGCAGCTCCGGCAAGCGAGACGGATTTGTCTGAAATACATTAACATCAACACGTGTTTAATGTCAGTAATGAAACACCGCATGTGACTTTATGGAAACGTTAGCTGAGAACAAGAGACAACTCAAAAGAGCACCATGAATATTGATGTTAAAATTAAAACTTCAAGATTAGCTTGAAAGCTTCGATTGAAGTCCTCCTTTTACATTTACGGATCTTTATTGTTCCTGATTTCCTGAATGTAACTTAATGAATTCTTAGCGAACTACACAATATTTAATATTGTTTGTGGTACTTGTGTGATACAATTCACCGTGCACATGTCCATGCTATGTAACTACAGTGTTGGCTACCTCTGCTCAGAGTTCCGTTGTAGCAGTGAACAGAGGCGTATCCACTGCCAGATCTGTGATCACAGGTTCCTCCTGTCTGCGTACAGTTCAAGATCGACGTCTCAGTTCCTGAACATGCTATATTGCTTCCAACGTAGGAATTGTAATTGTATCGTCCATATGCGCCAAATCCTAGATCACGCCCTTTCTGGAATCCAAGCTCTCTACAGACGACCTTGGCAGCATTGGTGTCAAAACCAGTTCCACAGAGTGGCTCCCATGCGGTGTATCTACGAAATCTGAACTGGACGTACACCATACCATGGCTGTGGTCGCCGTTCATCAGTCGCACTGAAACAGTTTAACGTTCAATGTGTGAATGCAGCATAACGTTATGACGAGAAGGGATTGTTGAAGATATTGAAAGTTACTTGGATATTTCTTAGTTATCCCCCAAGTTCCAACTGAATCTACCCTTTTGCTGTCATACCTTCATTGAAGCAAGCCACTGAAGCGTCCTTCTTATGACTCAAGCAAGAGCTATCCACATTCCTCCAGCCGCTATTTCGACACCGCCACAGTGTGTTTTGTGAATACTGACAGGAGACTTTGTCCATGTAGACTGGCCCAGAGCCTTGTCCATAGTAAGACCCTGATAAATGAATGAGGTTCTCATCATTTAGACAAGCATATCGTTACGTGACTTTGCCCGTATTTCTGAACGTAAAATATCTGAACATTATTTCTCCTTATTATCTTTTTTTATAAGATACTTACAATAAAACACACTCAAATAGTCCAGCAATTGATAAGCAAAGTATACTCACCTATAGTATGGTGTGTATAACTGGTACTGTGAATTGAAGCGCATTTAAGTGGGTACTTTACATTTTACCGTTTGGTTTGTGTTAACGTATGTTAGTGCTGTCCTGGTGATGCGCCGAACGTATAAGTGAAGGACTTGCTGGGCCGCCACTTTTGGCAGCCTGGCCCGTCCTCCTACATCTCGTGACATATCTTGAAAATCTAAATGGGAGAAAGTATATTCGTTCCTAAAAAAAAACTGCTCTCAGGATGTTTACCATAGAAACAGACCTAATGTGAGCCATGGATGTCGCATCCCTCGTACTGTATGTGCTCTTGGTGTACCTCGGTTGAATTCGTTACTGGCTTACCTATTTATCGGGACAGTGTTGGACCGGCTATTTCCTTGCCAGCTTTGCTGAAGGAAATGAACAACCAACGCGGTCATGATCTTGTTGTTGAGGATTTCTCTTTAGGGCTCTGAATGGGGCAGTGTGACATATTCAGGTCCTTAGATCCCAGCATGTACATATACAATTAGCCAAATAATGCTTATTATTGGTAATAGTCATAGTAAATGTGGCGAAAAGTCATTGAAATCAACAGATGTGAGTATATTTTTTAGTAGTGTTTTACCAATGGCGGCCATCTTTCCTTTACATCCTATGTAGACCCTTTCTGGTGGGCCGATTTTGGCATACTTTTGATATGTTATTTTCCAGACAGACATCTACAGAAAATCATCAAAAAGGTGTTCTTGCTATTTTTTGGTGGGTCAAGTGGATGTTGCTAATGCCAAAGGAAAATCCATCTGCAAATTTTACGATCAATGAGCCACATCGCATGTGTTAGCTGGCTCACTATCCTTTGAGCGATTCTAACACCAGAAATGCATCACATTGCAGTATATAAGGTGGCTTTGAGTGCTATCGCTTTTAGAAAATTGACCAGAGGATAGGGTTAACCGACAAGTCAGCATAGTGAACAATGGTTCAAGAGGCGATGTTTCGAGAATACTCGCGATGTCGCGCGTCTCGTGAACAGGCCACTGGTCTATGGACGCATCCCATTATTCACGTCGTAAAGCCAGGCTGAATTTACCGACTCTATCTTGAATGAGTCTACCAGAATGAACTATTTGAGCAGATGTAGGTCTGTGACATACGCCATGATCCTGACTGTTTGGGAACCAATACGACCCTGGAATAGAAATCCAGTCCTGGATTTCCCGATAGGTGAAAGATTGCACCCTTCTTTACATAATCTGCGATTACGCCTAGAAGGGCATGCCGCCGTGGCTCGTATACGTAATTCCTTTGAAAAACGGGACGCGTTATTATTACGGAGATTTCGTCTTGAAGCCAATGCCAAATCCCTGATGGATGAACGACGTCATCCAGGCGTCTTTGCTTAGTGAGACTCATCGGACGTCGTAGAGCTGGACGGCTTCCCATTAGTTTCAGAGATGCCCGGTCTGGTAAGTTGCCTGTGGGCCAGTGAAGCCCACAATGGAAGTTCCCTGAGGATGTGGGGGCCTAGGTCGCAGGAACGTTCGAGCAACGTCCCCGTACCACCGCCGGCCCAGGAATAACCCTCACCTACTAGTCTGGCGTAGATTTATAGGCTGGAAAGCTTTCCTCTTCTTCGTTCTCTTGGACATGGAACTGGGTTGTGTATCCTGTCCCTTCTTCTTCCGTGGTTGCTGCCCCTGTGTCAGTGAAGTGAATACCCGGTTCTTAGCAGCCAAAGTTTCACAAGCAGCCTGTGGCGTGATGCGGGGGGCTTTGCACCCCAGCGTTTTGGCCTGCTCGTCCTCGAGGGACCAGGTCGATGTCAGCTCATCAAAGTCTTGCCCTGTTGCGTCATCCTTGATTGGTAGTAAAACCGCGTCCCGTCGCAACAACAGAAGCTCGGAAATGGGCTGTGTCAGACTCGTCCCATTACATTCAAATCAGGTGGTGGGAGAGGGATGCCTTCCCGGTATAATGCGGACCTCATATCCGGCGTCCACGGAAGATCGTCCTACCAGATGGTTTCCGGGGTGCCAGCAGACTACCCGACTTCTCTTGGACCCTCGAGGAGCCTTCATTTTAATGGTTGGTCAGGGAACTGTAGACTGCATGGCACCCTCCTCTCAGGCTGCCACCATCTGTGCATTTATCGACTCCACCCCACCTCGACCAACTTCTTTAGAATCCCCAGTGGTGAGGTGGAGTAGTGTCAGCACACTCATCGTAACCGCCGCCGACTTCAGCTTGCGTGCAGGGATAGTACCGCCCACACAGAGTTAGGCCGAGAAGCTCTGACCGTCATATCTGTACTTTAGAGGTAGAGTATCTCGACTTAACACACAACGTATCCGCCGGGGTTGGAGCCTTGTACTTCTAGTGCAAGGACCTGGGCGCTAGCGAGAGGAGGAACAACCGCGGTTGTTCCCTACGCCCTGGGAAGCTGGAGGAGACACACGCTCGGCGAAGGGAACGCATTCCAAGGCGCCTTACGCTGACGAGAAGCTATTTTCTCCGAGTCAGCTTCACATTTCAGAATGCATATGCACATGGTGTCCGAGACGGGACACGTAACACACGCTAACACAAAGCGATGTGAAAAAATGTGTGTAATAAACGATTCAAAATTGGAAGAACTCAAACAAAGTGTAGTTCTTAGCTGTAGTCTTTTGGGCTATTTCCGGCGAAGGGCATACTATTGTTTGAAGTCGTAGTGTGCTGGCCGTACACCAAGAAAACTACTCACGAGCGACTGGATAGTTTCTAGTCGGGGACAGTCGTGACGATGCCAATCGCGAATAGTTTGACACCAAAGAGACAATAGTCGGTAATATCTATGCAAATGGTCCGAGCGTACTTTTATTGTGTTATCACATGACAAAAGTCAGTACTAGGATTGGTCAATCGTGGTCAGTCTTTGCGACTACACCATTGAAGATTAATTTGTTGTATCTTCTGAAACTGGTGAAGATTCGACGGTCTTCAGTCGTGACACCATCTCACACCGACAAGACCGCCGTGAAGACTCCAGTCGTGCGACGGGAACCTTCTCGGTGTACGGTAGGCATTACACGACCGATCTAAAGCCGGTAGCAGACTATGCTAACTCTCGGCGCGATCAGTTCTGCGCGCTATCTCAGCGAGATTAAAACGTAGTCTGCTACTGCATCTCTGCGAGCTAAGTGACTGCGACATGGCTCGCAGAGACGATTTCCCAAATCAAACTTGTTTGACTGCGCGGTCAGTAGCAGACTATCTCGCAGTAGTTTAGTTAGTTAGTTTGTTTATTGTTTTGGCAGTCGCCTTCCAGCATAGCTGATTTCGGCAGACTCGCAGTCGTTAAGCTCGCAGAGCTCATTTTCCTTGTCTGCTACTGGCTTAAAGACTACTTTTATTTGCACGGGTTTCCACTGCATGTCAATACAATAGGAGGACAATAGGACAAGCCATCAATGCGACATTAAAATGTAAATTCACACGTTGATGTCTTCCTCTTGGAGTTGTATTTAAGCTTGACATTAAAGAGATTATTAACATCGTTATTAATCTATATGTATTAGACTCACTAAAGGCTCGTCTAATGCAAATATTCTCCATAATAGGTGCAGAATATAGACATCTAAAGGCACTCGGGTAATATTTTTTATTTACGTCACAAATAAAATGCTTTCCCACGATAAAGATAACGACATACCCCACGGGTATTAGATATATGTAGCAGGCTCCACTAATTTCCAATGTGTTACACACGACGGATTATTTAAAGTCAGTGCCGCATCTTTTAAAGTGCATGCTTATATTAATATTTTTTAAAGTATATATAATTCGAAACTGGTAGTGTTAAAGACGGCAGATTACAAAGACTTTAATTATGTTTTATTTGATCTGTGTACTCATCGCGATATGAATCGTGTATATCAAGGTATGTGAATTTCACGTCAACTCACGTTGGGGTTTGACTGTTCCCGGTTGAAGGTAAATTGGTATGACTCTCCTGTTCAAAACATTCCATTAGGTAAACGTACCAAAAAAAGTAATTTGTAGTTCGGACATCTCTTAGATGTGATGTTCACAAATACATTAATAACAGATATACGTGAATTATATCTATAATCTAATTGAATGTTGAATATGGACATTGTTTACATTGTTTTTGCCGTTTGTTTCCAAGCAATATGCTTAATTTTGCCATATATAAAATATTAACATTTCACGAAATTACCTTGAAGAAACCAGTAATAATAGTGCAATTCAAATAAGTTTATGAGAACAAGCAAGTATACAGATATGACGTGTGTCATATTACTTTGCATGATAAATAACTATGCAAATAGTAAACAAGATGACAATTACGATCAGTATACACTATCAGCTGATAGCATGATCTAGCGCAGACGATGTTTTCATGCAAAAAAAATATCAAACTCCGAGCACTGCATTTTGCTATCTTACTGTATAAGGGCGGTCTGTTTTAACGCCGTAAGGAGTTAGGCAGTTGTCATGGCAGCGGGGAATAAGTAAATTATGTGTACACCTCCCAGGCGGGGTATATGGAAATTTGTACTATCTATAAAAACAGAAGTAACTTACATGAAAGGTAGGATAAGAGTTGTTATAAAAGTTATTGTTTTCCCTTTGAAGTACTAAGTGCAGGATATATACGATATCTAAAGACACTCGGTTAATAATCTCTATATATTTATATAACTGGGTATGTATATCAGTTCATGAGTCATTATGGCTGTTTCAGTGTGTTTGGTGTTCATTATAGCCAAACATCCATTGTTAACAGTAAATCGTCGTTATTGAAAGAACTAGTTCTTGTTTTTAGTGGATCCAGACAAATGCATTCACTCAAAATACTTATATTAGACAGGACGACATGTTTTACTGTAACTACCGTATTTGATACCTGATAAGAAAGTATACATATACAAACTAAAGCATGTTTACACGTCAAACATATATGTGTCAGAAATATGTTTTGAAAATCTTTGATTTTCATTCCAAGTCACAATCCCCGGTTTCTTTGCGAAATTCCTTAGGCATTGAATGACAGTGTTTGGTTATCGTGCTTTGACCATCCTTTGAACCCCCCAGTCTAACCCTACTCACGATCCTACCCTAATAGGACTTTATGTAAATCTAAGCCATGAAATTACGACAGGAATGTGATCATCTGTTTCTTGTATCTATAATCATTCATGAAGGGCCGCTGTACCCATGACATGTTGTAAGAAAAATACTGAATGGAAGTCACGTGATCTTGTCAATGAACGGTTTCTTAACGGTGTGAATGGCTGTAAAACAGTTGCATAGCGTCGCACGCAATTCTAGTAAAGGACAAACACCCCGAAGATGAAACACAACAGTTCCAGATTATCTGAGGTTATCTGAAAAAATACAACACGACAAGACCTTATGAGAGCCGTTGTCGAAAAGCGTAGGTGAGGAATATGTATCTGTCAGCGGTTATGTCCCTTGCATCAGTGGTTTCGGCGTATCTACGCGGTGTGAGTTATTTAGGTCATGGCTGGACACCTTCTGCGCATCTGAATGGACAGGAAGTCGGTGTCTCCTTACATCAATAGACGATTCCCATTCAGAAAACGGAGATACGGCCTAGAGACTGGGGTATTTAAAGGTAGAATAATGTTGTTTATGATAGGATGAGATTCGACCGAGCAACAATAGACAGTGATCCCAGAGCACGTTCCTATGGGAGCGCTGAATGAACATCTTGTACCGTTATTTGCAAGGGATCGAGTTGCGACCGTTACATTAGCACACGTCTGACGGCCCGGGGATGGTGGTAACAGTAAAATCGACCACGAGATCCGGAAAAGATAATCCCACGGGGAACAATACTCCGTCATGCTTGCCACGTAGCAGGGCATTATGACGAATCATGCGTCGAACATTATTCCACCATATCAATTACCCATGTAATATGACATTGTGCATCACTTAACCGAATACCTACAACCGATTACGTTTTCTTAGATGATTGGGAATGCTGCCATTGGGCGGACTTTTGAAGATTGAGAACAATACAGTATAGGCCTATATGTACATCGTGAATTCCAAATGTAAGCATAGTGGATGTCTATAGTCTGTACAGAAGGAAAACGACATATTAGTTAAATAGCTTTGCTACCATACGACAACAGATTTGCTAATCCATTCCGACGGTACGCGATCAATACAAACATAGTATTTACAAACACATTTAGCCGAATTAGGGTCCCTGGCTTTATCCTATTAATATACCAATGACATTACGTTTGTTTCTTTACTCTACCGCCTCTATGGTTATATTCCCGAAGCTATCGTATCGACATCAGTAAAGGCCTGCAATCACATATTCCAATGGGCGCGTATGACTATATTTGAGTAACATTCATTAGTGATATTTATTAGTCAATTTTATATCACCAAAATCCCTTTAGTCGATTCACATTGAAGGGAATTCGATATAGCAGTTAGATGTTCCAAATGCAAGATAATTAGAGCTATGTTCCTTGTATTCATATAAAACGTAGCTATTTATTTTTTAGAACTATAGAGTTTTGCGGAATAAGTACATCAGTAAATAAGAACTTTTGGATGGACAAATCAAATATAAGTATTCTCAGATAGAAATTCGTGTGTATGATATAGGTCAACCATTTGAGATAGTATGCTTTAACCGTTTTGTGAAGGAAAATCTTACTCTTTCGTGATCAATAAAATTGTTCTTTACAAAAGTTTAACGGCTTCGTTATGTATGTGAAATCTTCGAGAATGTAGCCCCTTAACCTTGAATATTTTGAGTCAGGTGGGGTGGCTCTCGCTACGTTCAATGAGATGAAATAACATTCTTATGAGAATAAATTAATAAAGAAATTACAATACCTCGAAAACTGCATCCTCTAACATGCATTCCCAGTGTCACCATATATCCGCCACTCAATCTCATTGGGCATAGGTCTCTTGCCCGATATTGCGAAACCTTTTTAGCGCAATTTTAGTGTCAAGCTGAAACTTTATATGGGGTTTTGTGAACAAAACTATGAGTTCAACATGAGATTCTGATAACAATAATCGTAATATCGATGCCCTATTATGAGAAAAACATTTTTAATTCGGTTGATCTATTTTGGTAACTGACGCAAACCTCGAATTTACCGGTTTGAAATATTCGTGAAACGCGGGCAAGGTTATAGCATTTCTCGAATAACTGACTAATCCATCGACTAGGAAGTCACGTGAGCAATAGAAACTGCGTAGCAGAAGTAAATAGCGAGTATATTAAAAGTAAGGTAAAACATAAGAAAAAAGACTCATGTCAATATGGCCATTTAAATCTTTTTTTAAACTGTAGATGTGGTATCTGTGCTCTATAGTGCCTAAATAAAGGTTAGGACATGCCACGACACCTTTAAACGACGCTCATATGCACGAATGCATTATCAGGACGTAACACTCACGTAAGTGCTCCATCGCTGTACGAGATCACATACCATTGTTATTAGGTCCGCGTTCCACAGCTCGATCGTCTAAAACCTTCCAAATATTCTCGAAATAGCGACCAACATTTTTCCATTTCCTTCATATTTCACGCCTAGGGTCGCTGTTCTGCGAAGAAGCATCGCTCCATTACGATAAGTTGTAGTTACGACTCTCGTAGCGCTACGACTGTTCTGTAGAACACGGGGAGAGAGGCGTAACGTTGGGATAGAGACGTAACGTTAGGATAGAGGCGTCACGAGGGGACAGGGGTGTAACGTTGGGATAGAGGCGTCACGAGGGGACAGGGGTGTAACGTGGGGACAGGGGAGTAACGTTGGGACAGGGACGTCACGAGGGGACAGGGGTGTAACGTGGGGACAGGGGAGTAACGTTGGGACAGGGACGTCACGAGGGGACAGGGGCGAAACGTTGGGACAGAGGCGTCACGAGGGGACAGGGGTGTAACGTGGGGACAGGGGTCTAACGTGGCGACAGGGGCTAATGTTATTGTATGTAATACGAGAGCGTTATAAAAATTGTCACAATGTAGTATCTCATAGATCACTACACGTAGATTAATTGAAAAATATTAAAGGCATACAATCACAGATATTTATGGCCGTTTTTTGACTAGTTCTTAGCAACAACTACAAAGTACTTTCACTTGACATACATATAATCATGTTTGTACTTCAAAAAACCTTTCTACTGATGTATGGTAGGCAAAATTCAATTTCAACAACCTGAACAATCTTAGTTCTTCGTCCTTCTTTGTAACAGCGCAAGGGAACATAACTCTCATATATCATGAATACATCAAAGACAATATAATTCTTTGTCTTGACAAATAATTATTATAAAATATGAAATTTATTATAAATATCAAGTGTTGGGGACTCAGTATACCAGTAAATAACAACTTTTGGGTGTACAAATCAAACGTAAAGAGTCTCAGACAGAAATTCGTGCGGCCATTATCTAGGCCAATCAACCGTGATTGTATGCCTTTAAAACATGATGTATTTTTTTTAATGAAGTAAATATCTAAAAAAAAATGAAATATAAAACATCAAAATTAGGTATACAATATGGTCTACGATATCAAGATCAGTCTAAACATATTTTCTGACGCTTTTGAAATTACTCGAGGTCCCATCCGCGTTGTATACCGTGTTGTTGTATGGTATCATATTTGTCGTCGTTATTCTACAGTAACAATATTTCATCCAAAAAATAGTAAGCCGCGATACATCTGTAATCAAACACCTATTTTTTCAATCTTTCAAATTATCTTGATCTTTACATCATTGTCACATTATACTATATTGTTAGACTTGAACGCACTAAGCTGTCTCTGTTTGAATGCAAATTCTTAGATATTTTTGGTAGTTTTTCCTCTCTGATCTTTAACGTCATCAGCGTGGCCAACTTTGAATGACAGCATCACGGATTGTTGTAGGCGCCGTTTGCGGTGTGGTACGTAATGAAGCATTGGAGCAGATAATCTTCAACCGGATATCTGAAAAGTTTTGAAGACCATCCATCCATCATCTACCTAACAGGGGTGCCGCGATCTCTATCAAGGTCATGTGTACCATACGTAATGACGAATCATGGACAATCAATCATGGACAATCATGACATAGCACAAATCTTCCATTGGACATGTGACTAATCACTGCGAAAGTAACTACGTAAAAGGAGTGTGTATGCGCACGCATGCAAAAGTTAAAATATTCGGCTACAAGATGTGCTTTTAAATAATGTAGAAAGTTTATTAATGTCTTATTATTATTGCGATTTAATAACGTAAAACAGGCTAGTTTTATTTGCTACTTAAGTCTGTTTTCTGAAGTCAAATGTTCAAATAATTACACTGAAAGAATAATATTTTCAGCAAAACCATCGACTGTGTTGATGGGATACATGTAAAAGTCTTTAACACAAAATGGCGGATTTATCCATAATAGTGTCGGGTAGTTTCAAAATAAAATCAACGTTAAACTTTATTAGCTGCAACCGGCGGGAAGAGCGTGTTTGTGGGAACCAAAAAAAAAGAGGAAACAATAAATCATTAATTAATTATGTTCCTTATGTAGTGAAAGCAAAAAATAGTAATTGTAGTGCCATAGAGTTATCCAACCAAACCTCCGCTGCATCAAATGTTCTCATCAGAGGGCGCCAACATGAAAGTGAACATTCCACGATAGAAAGACGGCGGTAAATAACGGAAGATTCTGGCGCGTTATCGCTGTCGAGAGAGAATGCATATACCTATCGAACATAATTATATATATTATAGTATCCCTCTTTGAGGACATTCATTATTCTGCTAACAAAATATTTAAATTTGGGTATTCTAAGCCTCTCTGTATGTCAATGTTAATAACTATTATGTAATCGTACCTATTGAACATAATTACGTTATGTATAGGATCCCTCTTTAAAGGACATTCATTATCTTGCGAAAAAGAATGTAACACTATAGGTGAACTTACGCGGGTCGAATCGCACCGTGTGAACGTACGAGCGATACTATTCGCACCAATGGAGATCGCTTACCTAGAACAAGCTCTACTCGTACGACCAATCGTACTAGACTCGTCGTACAGCCGATAATCCCGTATGAACGAGCTTTATGTATGTCTATTGGTATTCTATAAGCCTATCTGTATTTCAATGGAGCCGAGCATCATATACAATTCTCATAATACAAAATCAGTAAACACTGACACTTCAATACGTAGTGTTTTAAAAAAACCGTGTTTATGCTTGACGGCCGCTTCATAGTGTGGATGGTTCGTTAGGTAACAGTACACTGTACGTTCATATGCTGCTAGCTAAGCGTTCTTGTTTATCTACATTTCCAATTACATTGTATCAGTTCATATGACAAGCAAAAAAGAAAAGTGAAAAAAATCCAGTAGCATGGTGGCGGAATAGGATCACTAGGATTGTCCCGAACAAAATATGATAGGTATTATTCCTTGAAGACAAGACAACTGGGTTTAGTTTTCAGCCAGTTCAATATGACACTCTATTTAAACTATGTTCGAAATTGCAAGGATGGGCCGGTTTATTTATACGAACAATGTACGCTAATGGTTGCACCTGTAATATGATTTATGAACAAATTATGACCTAGTTTAAGCATGGGATTCGTAGATGCGGTAGGAGTTGTAAAATAGAGTAAAGTTCTTAGACGGATTTCGAAATTTTAAGCAAACATGCATGTGAGTTCTATGGGGAAAACAACATATGTATATTGGTGGGGATCATCGCAAGTAAATATGTACAGATGCAAAAATTTAACATCGATATTATTACTAAATAGAAACATTACTGAACAATCTGGCCCCGGCTTCTCGAAACAATCTTGAATCTCAGCCGAGACAAAATCACTGAGACAATGAGAGAAATCTCTGCGGAGCGAAGTCTCATATTCCAGTTTGTTTCGACATTTTGCAGCACCGCAAATATAACGGAATATAGATATCTAGTGATTTTACTAATTACAAAGTAAAGAAGATGTTAGATGCACTAAATACTTATATTGTGAAATCTTGTGAGTATTTGTCGGGATTAAAAAAGCAGCGCTACCTTCCTATTCCAATATGAATAAAATCTAATTATCTATGATGTCCTTAGATCTAAGATTGTACTGTATCCAAGGTATACCGACATAGTGTTTAATTTACCTATTGCTTATTAAAATTCAATAAATACGATACTCATGTTGGTCCATCTGTATTGATAGTTTTGTTATTTTTAATTTCCTTCTAATTTTCGGCAACGCGCAACAGAAGTACGTTCAACGCGCTAGCAAGCAACATACATATTATAACAATATCACGCTTAGATAGAAATGTATTTAAATATGCATGTACGTAGAAGGAAAAGCTAGCATATGGTATGTATTTTAGTTGGATATTAACGCATTGAATGAATATGCCGTTATATTACAAGAAGAATGTATGGTAGGTGTTGTTGTTAGTAGCTGCTTGAAATTAATCAGAAATTTTAATATCTCACCATTTTCATAAACGGTTGTAACGTTGATTTTCACCGGAATTGGCTGTTCTTCTGTATTCTGTGTTGTATAGTTATCCAAGTTGTAGTTCTTTACGGTGTCCTCACTGTCAACGTCACCGTCATCAACGTCGCGGTAAGTGACGCGTCGACGGCAATATTTTGTAATCAAAAAACTTTTCGGCATTTTGACCACAATTCACCATTCCTTTCTGTCATTTCATATTTTCTATGTTCCACTTGCCAGAAAGCTCCTCAAACCACAACCTAATATAACAGTACTCCAAAAACTAAGATTAATCAGATTATGAAATAATCCTATTAAGCATGCGTATCAATAAGCAAAACCACAATAATATTGCGGTGAAAGTAGTCCAAGGTTGATTACCTCTAGCGGTAGTGGTAGCGACTAATCACTCATAGCTGGTCTATACACTCTCGGAGGAGATAGTTATAAAGATGGGAGAGAGAATCCCGCTATATAGTGGGGGTATACAGTTACCCTGGGTACGGAGCGTGACCAAAGGGGACACCCGCCTAGATACCCGTATAACTGTAAACCCAGGCATGCCTCCAATGGGGATGAAACAAGCTAACTATTGTAGTCGCAACGTTGTGTGCGTCAGACTGGGATCTGTTCTACGTCCCGTGTATTTAAGCTATTCTGCCGACGTTTCTGTGGTATTTCAAATGCTGTTTTACCGTTAAAGATGATTCGTGTTGTTATAATATGGCTACAATAATAGTTTTGTATATACATGTACACATCGAAGAAGATGGAGAAGGAGAGGAACACGAAGAAGAGAAAACATAGTTTATTAAAGTACCACTTTTGTATTCAATGAATCGTATTTTAAAACAATGTTATTTTGGCTTATGGAACCTGTTAAAAATGTATTTAGATATAACGCAGTGACAATACAAATTTGAATTGTATTTACAATTACCTTTTATATTACCGATAGTGTCTATATTACAGGAACAGACAAATAAACAAACGGGCAGTCAGGTAAACAAACAGACAGCCAGATAGAAGGCAAACAGACAGGAAGACATGCAGACAGACGGATGCAGCAGACAAACGCAATCAAGCAGACAGACAACAGACAGATAAACAAAAAGACATCAGCTAGACAGACAGATAGATAGACAGATAAAATTATGGATGAATGATAGATAGATTGGAGGAAGGGACAGACAGATATATAGATAGATGGCTATTTTTTAAAAGTGTTCAGCAAACAGTATCCTCATGAATGTGTGTCTTGCTATACAGGTCGGTAATTAGAACGGTTTCACTTGTAGTTCTGTAATGCAACATCATCTGAACAATCGGACACCGCAACCGTGGACAATGACACGTCGAGGAACAGAATTGTTTTGTATACATTAATGTTACATGTTATGTTTCACAGTTAATCCCCATGTGATTACGTTACACGAACACGGAACCCGATCGGGTACCCGTATCACGTTATTTCCGCTGAAAGTATTTCTTTGCAATTGTCTAGCACCATACCACGAATGTATACTGTAAGTGACACCCGTCACCATACCTGACAAAACTCACGGCTCCAAGATTAATGTGCACAGCAAAGTATACAGTAAACTGATGTAACCCAATTGACCGGGCACGTGTTTCGTAAGGATGTCTTCCCTGTCATCATTATTTGCAAAATCTGGGATATCTTAATTATCTTAGGTATTGCGCTATTGCGTTTTTTGCGGTTGTAATATACTGTCGCTTTCAAGGGATAGCTAACTACTGGTATATGTGACTCCTTTTTACCCCCAATAATTGAGAATACTGATTAATTATACTGAGCGCAGAAAATAAAGGTACCCTATTCAGGGACATAGCTCACATGGGGTGTGTGTGGTGGGGGTGAGCAGTGTCAGGTATGGGGTGAGATAGGCAAGCAAGATCAAGGAACCCTATTCAGGAACATGGCTCATATGGGAGTGGCTGTGTGATGATATGGCATATATTGACATTGTATTCATAATTGAAATTGATGCATTCCATATAAAATTCTAATTAATTAAAGATATTTTATGTATAATATTAAAATGTTGACCTCTATAGGACCTGTACAACAGAACCTGTATTGAATTGTTATTAACATGATCAAGACCAAATATGTAAATATTTACAATTACAGAATATGCACATGTAGATATATATAGTTCAATCTTACTTTTACTTTCTTCTCCCCCATCTTTTCTTTCCCATCTCTTGGAGCGGTTTTCATTTATGTTGTAATAACTTTGTAACCTATACATTTCGTCTCGAATAATAACATGCTTAAACTAAGGTAATATTAAAATTATAAACCTCTCAAGTTGTGAAAGCATTCATGGGGGTAAATCTGGTGGTAACTAAACAACATGTTTAGGATGCGCTGTATATGTATGCATCCTTTTATAGGCGTAGTGAAGTGTTTAGGCGGTGGTGTAAAGTGGAGGTTCGGCGTGTAGAGAGGATTTGGTGTAACGACGGGACACGGTGTTCGATCATGCGATGATCTATTATAAAATGCAACTGTGTGGTCGCTACAAAATGTCTGGGTATTTTTTTTAATTGGGTTTTAATAGCCGCTTATTTAACTTACATCACGACGTGTCAGAGTAAAATCAGCAACATCCTTAATGCTGAATGTTGCAGGAAACCTGCGTGCGCTGGCTGGTACTAACGGAACCAGGGTATCGTTTCTCGAAGCTCTCGTAACTACTTACGAGACCATAAGCACTCTCGTAGCGATCGCTTATACGTGGCGCTTGTGCACTTATGAGCGCTATGGTCTAGTAGTGGATACGAGAGCT
>JAULBP010138057.1:0-27681 GCA_032355345.1 Lepetodrilus pustulosus | reverse complement strand
CCTCCACCCAATGACCAGTGCTCCTGCACAGCAGAAACCTGTACGATTTAGGTCTTGGGGACAGTTAATTGGACCAAACGGAACCAATCAAACAGCTTAGCGATAGTGTGCTATACTGAGAGATGTACACCATCCTGTACCCAACTGGACAATGGTCCCAGAACTGACCATCCAGCAGCTGACCAATCAATAGTAATTTCCTGTCAATGTAAATGGGCTTGCGTGCACAAACCAAACTTAGCCTGAAAATGCACTTTCATCAGGTTCTGTACTGTATACTCATTGGTAGCGATATGACCCCTGCCATTGTCAAACCAGTGGGACCTCATTCACAGAATCAGCCCAAGAATGTGCTCTATATACTAAAATAAATGAATTCCAGAAAAAATAAGCTGTTTACAAACTATGTTGCCATGACGTTGGCAGTGCAAATAGTTCTTGTCATATGTCAAGGACAGTTGTGTATGTAGATGTTGCAGCTGTAAGTGTTGACATTACAGCTGCAGATGTACCTCGAGCAAATGTCATGACATTTGCCGCTCTTTACTAGCAGGCCGTCCTGGTGGACGTAATTGTCATCGCTGGGTGGTGTCTGTCCGCACGTCTGTCTACACGTTGGCACAGTACTTTGGGGGGCGTATCAGGACAGGACACTTCTCAATCTAGTGTTCAATTTCAGCTAACAACTCCAGGGAATATGTACTGTCTATTCTCAGATATAACCCACATTTTTGCATTAGGAATGTGAAGTAGGTCATGTAAATTATCAATGCACAAAGAAAATATTTAAACTTTTATAGTCAGATTTGAAATTGCCAGTGCAACTGATATTTATACATACACTGTATCTAAATTTGCTCACAAAATATTCAGTTAAAAAAAAAGAAAATGTAATTAGGGTTTAGAGCCACTTTCAAGATTCAAATAGTAAATACATGGCCACCTACCGATATATAGTATACATACATTGATAGTTGCTTGAATATCAAATAACAATAAAGTTAATTATAAATTGACTAGTATTAAAAATAATACATAAATTTTGCGAATTGAATCATCCAGATAAAAAGACAGCTGTTAAGCAAGTTAACCTTTAGAAGCCAAAACATTTTGTTTTCTATTGATGTGTTTAAATGCCAGATAAAGATAGCACTATAAACTAAAGGTCTGTGGTAAGAACTTGATAGACACCATTGTTAGTTAACATCCGAGCATTATATGTAGATCAATAACAGTCATCAATCTCTCCCAATAAATCAAGTGTTAGAAAATAAAGAGTCTTTAATGCATGTCTAAATTCCATTAGCATCGTGGAATCGATAGCTGATGATCTCGTACATGGTAAGAGGAACACAATGGTAGATTGCTATAATTTCCAGGTGTCATTGTCCATGATGACGATAATGGCGATAATGACAACAACAAATGTCATCGAGCTGTTCTACGCTCCCAGTTATTACATCCAATATATTATTTACGAACGGGATATTAACAGATTTCCACAGCTATCGGCAACGACCAATGTGTTTCCTCGGTAGCGGGATTTATCACGTTTAAAATGACTGCATACACGAAGAAATTATCTGAACACCATGTCGCTATGCAGTGGTAATATGTGTTGTCGTGTATACGACTATTAACCTGACATGGTTGTATATCATCGTATAAGTGGCAACAATATCAGGATATCAGTCCCTCTGCAGTATCCTTAATGCTCAAAAAGACATTACATTTGAACATATTCTTTTATCCAGTCCAATTAAAATATATATTTTTTAATCACGTTTGATTACTAAAATAATGTAATATAGATAACATTAATTAAATAATGATGAACCAAACGAAGCATAAACAAGATAATTCGAAAAAATGAAATCCGTAAATGACAAATCGTCAACCAAGAAATCCTGACAATCACAGACTAAATTATTGATGAACTGCCACTAATTATCAAAGTTCATCCTATGAATGTATGTACTTAGGTCTTACCCCATCTCTGAGAGTCAATCCAGTGTCGGCGGTAGTGAACGAGAGCCATGTTCACACTGTCTGTCCATCGTCACCACACTACTGGAAGTAAGCTGGGTATTACCGCACTATAAATGTCAGTTGAGGCCCATCTGGGGATTCAACAAATGTCTTTTTATTGCTCTTGTAGAGCTTCATCTCAAGCGTATCAGAACGACAAGGACAACTATATTTCTTGAAACAAAAAATTTATCTAATGGAACTCTCAAGATTCTTAACTTTTTGATTTTAGCTGTAAGGAAAAAATGGTTATTGAATTATGCATCTGTTGTCTCTTGTTCCCCTTACTCACTGATTCCCTGAAATCCAGCCTTGATATTGATTAGGCTACACATCTGGTGTGGCTCAGATAAGATTGTTATCTTCACGAGTAATGAATCGAAACTTTAATTTGTTTCAGCTAAAATATATTTATTTCAACTTTCTCACCCTCCTATCTGACAGGACTAAATATGAAAATCCTGTTGTCAAAATGTTATATCTACTTCTTGTGTTTGAATTTATGATACCCATAAACATTAAAATAAGTAATTATATGATCTAGTTATATGGTACAACTTCGTAATAATGCTCATCTATGCACCATGGAATCATTTATAGCAAATGATCCCATTTTTGTTTACTTTATATTTAATATTACCCACTGTACATATCCTGGCATACTGTAATAAATACAGTAGCTGTAATGTACTCTAAGCCGAGATTTCTATTAAAGAAAACATTGGTAAAGATATTGACAATGATTGAACTGCTAACATAATTACAAGGACCTGAATATCACAGCATTGCATTAAGGTAATGACATGCATATTGATATGAAAAGGAAATGGTATTTTTCTTTAAAGGAAACATAAATCTTTATGTCAAGTGACTAAATGATCATTGCATTTTTCTTGCAACATAACCTTTGAGCTGTATCAAAGACAAAATGGATTGTTATTTGATAGCAAGTTCAATTCTCTATACCCATATTGTATGCCTATTGAGTAAATCTAATTCATTACAAATTATAATTGATAATTGGTTGAGCAAACACAGTTAATATATCAAGAAATTCTTATAATTTTATCTGATGATTTTATCCATTGGAAAATCAAATTTACAACTTTTATATGTTTCCTGCTCTGAACTTATTAATTAAATTTGTCAGTGTCTGTCAAGTTAGATTGATGTCAACAAGAATCAGAGTTTTATACAGATATACAGTTATAGTGACTTAAAACACATTTTACTGAAATATCAAAGGGACCAAATGATAATTGAACTGTCAAGAATATACATGTGCCAAAATGCATATACACTGTATATTTATAAAATTTAAGGACATTATTAACAATTGCAGAGGCCATCAGCATATTTGTTTCGTTCAAGTACGATTGATTACATCAATTGAACCCGCTTGACATCCTAGAGATAGGATCTGAGTTAACTTCATCGTAAAACTCATGGTCTAGCTCATCAAACGAGGACATTCTGGAAATCAGTGCCCCAATTTGACAGGCATGACCAATGGAGTAGACCCCATCCATTCTCGATTCAGATTGAACTTTGAATGTGTCTGGCACTGCACAAGCAGGTTTCTGTATTGCTAGGATACTGGTATAATCTCAACATCAGGAATCATGCTGGAATGGCTGTCTGTTAGGATTCCATCCAGCGAGAAGACGTACTGAGACTTCCTATACATGCTCCTTGTGCACTATTCACATGCAACAGTCCCCAAGGGCATGCTGGCTACACAATTTTAGTTCAATCAGGACTTGATCAGAGAGAATTTGGGGCTCATCAGTTCAAGCTTAACCGTTGGCACTTATAGATGGAAGGAACCAGATGCATGTGGTAGCTATGATCTAGTGATTAACATACATAATGAACCTTATATGTGGTTACTAACATACAATAGAACATAGTAAATACATTTAAATGGTCTAAAAATGTGCTAGTAATATCTGCAAGATATTAATTGGCATGAAATTATTACATACCGGTAAAAGTGGTATCAATAATCCAGTTCCTGTTTTATTCACCTTCTCAAAATGAACATCACTAGAAATGTGGCCTATCTGCTCCATAGAAATGCACAAATTATTTTTTCTGAAGTCGTAATTTTGAATAATCCATGTCTGGTGACGCACTTGCAAAGACAGCTAGCTCACTGTTCATGGGAATGGATCGCGGTACACTGTACCAGTGTTGGTGGCAATTACACAGCTAACAAAAATGTATCTACTTACATTCATGGCACTTGACACTTTTCTAAAGGTGAGCAGTTACACACAAGGATTTCAAGTTGCAAAATCAATTTCGGGTACATCTTTGCTATATAGTATTTCATCTAATCTGTGATGCATTCAATGCTAAAGTCTTGCATTACTGGCTGTGAAAGTTTGCATTCTAATCTTCTATCAAATCAAACAAATAGTTAGTTGAGCATATTTACCTTGATGGTACTGAAGATTGGAGCAAGATGCTTAATGTGTTAATAGCATTACTTGAAAAAACAGAATGTTCCCAGAAATCATTTGGTTAAGATTATCCTGTAAATATTAACCGAATAGCACCAGCCACACAAAAGTGCATTTCTAATCCTCATGGGTACAATGTCAATAATATTATCAATGTATTTGAGATTGGTGTTCAATAACTAATTTCCACTCCAACAGAGAATATGGTAACAGCATTGTAGGCATGTCTCCGTGGACCAATGTGCATTAATTCAGTTTGTGAAGGGTTACCTGATACCCTCAATGGGTGGACCTTGTGTGTCTCCCGGCACTGTTCTAGTCATAACATATCACAGTTGGTGTTGGCATATAGTGCCCAAATGACTTTAAATCTAGACAGGCTGACCATCAGAGACTTATACTGCCAGTCGTCATGTCAGTACTGCACACATTACCTAGCCGGCGTGACAGATGTGACAGATGTGAGATAAAGCTGCCTGATTCTCTGTGCTGGGGAGTGTCAGATGGTATTGAAAATAGAAAGAAAAAAAAGTCAATAGGAAATGTCAGAAGATTATTTCATTGGACAGAATCCTAAATCGCTTTGTATATGACGCAATGCAGAAATACATTTGACCATCGATCCAATCCAATCAAGTATCGCTCACTGCTCACAATCAGACTCAGACCAGAGACGAAAATGTATTTCCTTGAAATTGTTTCTCATTTGGTTCTTTCACCATCAAATCTCCAATAGGGTAACTATATACACCAAACAATTACCAATGACTGATGTTCGGGACAGTGTGCATTGGGTTGGTAATGGAAATGTATAAGAAGAGACATGGCATAGCATTAAAATCTTTCAAATTGAATCAGAACTTAATCATCAAGAAGATACTGTGATACGGCATAAGTGCTGCCTACTAATGTACAATATGTGCAGATAAAGTCTACAGTGTCTAGACAAATTATATATTCTGAATAGCTTGACCTCATGACATATAACTTCAGTCTGGAGAGAAGGTCTGGAGAATGACCTCCATCAGTTCCACTAGGATGATGACCAGACCGTATAGCCTAGAAATGGTGAATATCTTTGACAACATAAGACAGACATAACCAATCTCCCCCCAGCTGAAGGCAACCAGAGATATCATATTATGTTACAGCAAGATCGTGTAATCAGGGATTTCGCAAAATCCCTGAAATCTTTATAGATTTCATGAACACTGCAAGGGCCAGGCTTTTCGTGTAATCCTTAACATTCCCAGTGCTTTCACGAAATCCCTAAAACATGTAGTCGGAGATTTCACAAAATCCCTAAACTTAATTTTGATGATAACTGACATGAGAAAAGTTTTAAATACAATATTTGTTTAGGGTAATATTGCACAACAAATAATTGTTCAAGTTATACACAGTGGCTAACACAATTGAAATAATCTCAAAAGTGTGCTTGATTACATCAAATGTATTTCAAGTGCCACATGGTACAGTGGGGATTCCTCAGGGGATGAATGTTTCTTGATGAGTTTCTCTACATTGCTGCATAGTAAGATTTCAAACCAAAAAGAGAAATAACCAATCTACCAAATATAGATGCTCATAACCCAATTTAATCATGCTGGGTAAAAACAATGTACTGGTTTATGTTCTAATGATGAAATCTCCAGGCTAACAATTAACATAAAACATGTTTGGCATTCAGTGTATTAAGATATCTTTGATCTTTGGCCTACTATTAACAATCACAGACAGCAAAGTGTACACAAATATTGGACCTTGAAGTCTGCCATGGAAGAGGATAATAAAAAAAAAACACTTCTGGCATTCAGTGAACTAAGATGATTTAGATCTTTGACAACCTTGATGAGAACTCAAGGCCAGACAGTATCTTGTACACAAACATTCATTAATTCATTCATTACAGTACATAGGACCTTGAAGTCTGACAGGTAAAAGGTTGAACAGAGACAAGTTTGATCGCTGGCTTACTAATGACAGTCTCAGTGAGACCAGACAATACATTAAACACACTCATTGGACTTTGAAGTCGGACATGGAAAAGGTTAACATAAAGCACTTTTGGGTTTCAGTGAATTAAGATGAATGCTGATCCTTGACCTACTATTGACAACCTTGAAGAGAATGAAAACCCAGACGATACCTTGACCTTGACCTATGTCATAAATGTCCATAACGCTGAGACACTGTGAAGGAATTTGTGATGATACTCTAGCAGAATACTCATTTATGGTAGTGGGTAAATAACAACCAATATATTTCAGACCAAACATTTATAATGCTAAGTATGGTAAATCATAGCATTTGTCCTGCTACAAGAACTTTATAATATCGCTAATATCTTATCTGCTTAATAGTCAGCATGGTATCTAAGATAACTAAAAAAAAATAGTAATTATGAACATGCCTGAAATGATCGGAGCACAATGATGAAAATTACAGTGTGTTGCAGCAACCATGACAGGTGGACACACACATGTATGTTATAAATTCTCAGCTATAATTAAACACCTCTAGAATTGATACTACAGCTTATAGTAGTAAAACAGAAAGAAGAGAAAAGGACAAGTGTAAATATAATACTAGTATTGTAGTTTATTTAAATTGCCATGACATTGGTATCCATTATCTGTCGATGAGAGGACACTTGTGCCATATGTATATCATTAAAAATAATAATTCAGAATAATGTCTTCATTCTGGCGTGATACCTTCAATGGTGTTAAACACTGAAAGCTTTAACACACATGAAAGGACAGTCACCCATGCTATAGAGCATGGTTTCTATTGAATACATAGAGAGGTATCGATCCCATGACTTGAATATACCTTCATCAGTGTTTGCAAAGAAACTCCATGCTAATTACCTATCCATCAGTCGAGGGAGAAGTTGTGATACAGCACCAAGGGAGTGGAGACAAATGTATATATTTGAGTTAGTTAATTAAAGGAAATCAAGGTTCTCTGTGAATATCCTGACCACGAGAACACACACACTAAAACAACAAGTGGAGTGCATGAACTCATTAGGTCAGAACCACGTTCTTGGAACGGTGTCCATAGAGATTGACCTGGTCATGGTCAATAACATAGACATGAACCAGAGTTCAAGGGAAACAATGCTCTGGTCAAATGACCAGTAATGGAAACCAAACCCCAAACAGCCAGATTTTGAGAACCAGTGCCATCTTAGTGGTAATGTCCATCCCCGCTGATCACCTTGTCCTTGTCATGTGAAATGCCATCAGGAATTACCATATATAATCAGGACCTTGACCAGAATTATGCAGATAGATATGAACCTGGTGGAATGATACAATATTCAGAGGCCGTCCCATTGGACACAGACCAGATGAATGCTCATGAACATGGGTGCTGATGGACTTGATTTCCCACCAATGGGACCTGCTGTAGATAACACGAGAATCAAGGAACATTCAGGGATCGAGGAACATTCAAGAATAGAATCTTACATCTACACATCCTGACACATCGACTAGTATTCCCTACCCTTGTACGTCAAGGTATAGAAAAGGAACTGAATGGCCAGCTTGGGGACACCATTACGTCTTAGGAAGATTGACCCCCCAGCTAATTGAATTCAGTTACGACTTAAAGGCACTCTCCCTGTGAGAGAGGTTCCAAGCTTGCTTCCTTCCTTCCACACTGCAGGTACTGACAGCATGATAGAAACACTAGCAAGGAAAAGGTCAGTTAGCAGCAGAGACCACTTTGTCCTCACACACACCTTCACTGTTCAAAAGACAGTAAAACCTAATAAAAGAAATATAAAAGAAATGAGTCATGAAAACATAGAATACAACTTAAGAAACCAAGATGGTCAACACTCTTTTTTTTCAGATTATAATGGATGTAGATGCATAGTCTCCGATTCTGGAGTTGTTGACAATGATACATGTAAATGTACAGCAACCTTGGACTCTTAGGGCCGACTCTTAGTACTATAATGCCATTACTGTAGATGATGGTATCAGAAGCACTGGACATCAATGCCACTACCATGAGGTGCTTCCAGATCATACAGGTCCTGCTCTTAGAAGCACAAACTGGCAAGCCATACAGCTGCAGCTGTAGCACGTGCACAAACACCATCAGAGTACAGTGCATCTATTTTAATCTATTTATAATGTGTAGTGAAATCAAGGTTAATGTATATTACTTGTTTACAAAACTACATTATCCTTATAGGCTTATATCATTTCTTTTATTTCAACATTTCCCACATAATACATTAATAAGTAATTAATTAACTGATGAACGTAATTCTCATTTAAAGTAAGGACATTCATGGAACAGCATTTCTCCACAGGATGTGCATATAAAGTTCTATAGCCATTCCGTGCAGCAGGACCTCGAGGTCTAAACACATCCATCATGCCAGTGACTATATACAGCATGTGGTCTCTGGATAATACTAATACTACTGTAAAAACTTGTCCCTGGAATCTGTGGACGTGTTGGCATTTGTGACAAGTCCCCTCAGCATTACGTGACTGATCATACAGATCTGAGAAGGTATTTCCTGTTGTGGGAATATATGATAAAAACCAATGTTTGCTCTGTGCAAATTGTCCTGCTGGCTGATGGTCTGGGCAAAATATCCATGATATTGCAATATACATCTCTTATCATATCCGGACCTGGTCATCAGACTTCAGGTGTTATTTGAAACAGGACACATCAATGTTAACATCATTTCAACATCCCCGGAGAATAATCCTACAATAATTGCATCAAGATGTGCCGTCTGACTTTTACAACCAGATCCTAACCTCACATTAAGTGTCTACAAGGTCTATCGTAATGATCATTAATTTATTGTAATTTCTATTCATTCGCGAATCGATATTGAAATAAAATTCCATTCCTACATTTCCTGGTAATCCTGAATAGAATGGTTTCACCCAAATGAAACGGACTTGCATTCCATCTGATGGCATGCATAGTTATAACATTCAATCTCAATGCCCAATGACTATACACAAATACACTTAATTTTAGCATTTCCAGTGAACGATAGTCAATATTGGTCAATAGTAAATTTAATCTGTCAAACAAGCAAGATCCCCTAATTTTCTGGTCTATGGCATTTGCATTGTTCTCCCGGCCTGAATCCCATGACATGGTATTGGGTTACACTAGATGGGAAACCCATGGTAAATTTACTACTGACATTAGCCTGGAAGGAGAGTCTAGCAGCTTCTTTCTCACAGTCCCCAATCTTGCTGATCGAAATTGGGAAACAAAACAGCATAAAATCCATAGCTGATCTCTATGTTACAGCCTGCTGAATTGTCTCTGAGGTAAAGCGAGAGAATTTTGGGGCTGACCTTGGCAAATAAATCTATAACAGGGAAGGGGATGAAAGGCCCATGAGATTGGAATCTGTGGGGTTTTGGCACGTTAACCACTTCTTGCTTTATGAAGTTTGTATGGGTTTAAGCTGTGGAGGATGGGGAGAGGAAATGGTTAACAAAAGCAGATCGATAATCTGCACTGGACGATCAATCAAAGACGGGAAGAGTTGACGCCCAATAACAACAAATTATGGGGACATACATCAGAACGTGTGCGTAGTGGTTAGGGTTTACAATGGCAGTCATACTATACGAGATCTGCAATTACTGCATGCATACAATATCTCCTCGTTAATATCATTCATCTTGAGCTGACTGACATAAACAGTACTACTCCATTTCATCGATATAATTTTGTTATGCACTTCATCTGACAAGGTACAAGGTTGGAAAGCGGTGCAATTAATGATAGTTGGAATTTTGACCTAACAGTACTGAGTTTGAACCTACAATTGGTGCTAACATCAATATTCATGGAAAGCTAATGATAGGATATGTTGTCTGCAATTTTTCAGTTCAGTTATCCTTCTTGGAATATGAGTGAAATAATCTTGAAATCCTCTAGACCAACAAAAACCAATGCATAATTTTTACAACTAACGGTAGCTGGGATAACATTTCATTGCTTATTTTTTAGCATTTGCCATAAATACTAGAAAAGACGGAAAGTCACTTTTGAACATTGAAAAAATAGTATTACCAATACAATGTTTGTCCATGGTGTTGGTATCCAAAAAGTATACTTGTCAGACAAATACATATTTCTTATGCATAGACTGTATCTATATTAGCATGAAAACTGAAGTACACTGAACATTTACCAGTGAAATATTCCAATTGTGATTGTATGCCACTCATATGGCATACCGTGGAAGACAAATATGTCCCTGATCTGTGGTGGAGCTGGTCTGTAATGTGACCAGTCTAGACCATTGGCATACGCTTCTCTACTAGTGCCATGCCATCAAACAGATTTCCACCTATGATTATGCCCATAAGGACAATCTACATCATGTTTATTCGGAACCCTAGCAATTGTAAGCCAACAGACTGATATTTAGATGCAAATATGCATGATAAATTAATTCTCAGCAAGAAAATATATTAATGGATTCACATTATGGACACTTCACAACCGTGAAAAAGGAAATAACAGGTCAATATTAAAGTTAATACCTCTGTGTTTCAATAAATAAATATCAAATGTTTGTGTACCGTAATTGTACATGCTTACCCTCTAATTTATTCAATTACATTTTCTTGGAAGTGACCTTTCTCTGTTATTTGAACAAAATCACATTCCAGATTTGTTCTTCCTCCACCAACATAGCGTAATAACAAGATATAAAATTGATGACACCTTGGAAAAAACACATCGATGGTGTTGAGTGCTGCAGCCATCAGTAAAACTCAATTATGTGTAGAAGCCTTAAGGAAAACCAGCGAAACAGGAAAGGACAATTTTCCACTGGTAGATGATCTTGATTGTTCTGTGATTAGTTCTGGCAATCCTGGGGATTGCCCCAGCAGTTAGGCACTTGAAGTCACTTAATGACCTTATACACAAACACCAGGCATAAAACATATAGGCACTTTGGAGGTGGTAGGCTAAAAAGAAAAGCAGAAAAATACGGTATCTTGTATACAACCCTAATGGGTGAGAGAGTCGATGAATGATTTTTTTTCTGTGATATTGTATTTACTGGTTATTGTGGCTACCTTGCCCCATTTACTCAAAGCAAATGAGTTTGATATTTTGCTCAGCTGATATTTTTTCCATTGACTGTGCTGTAAACGTGAATAAAAACCAAAATCCAGCTGAAATTTTTCTCAAGTTACAGCATTAATGTGAGAAATACACAGTGCATCCAATCTCATCCACGATGCCCCCATGAATCCTTAGTGATTACTTTCTTTTACTTTACAATAAAAATCAATTTATAATTAAATGAATTATTCTATTACGGATTTGACAAGCTCATCTTAATGGGACTATTAGCAGTAATGCTATAAACAATGTTGGAAATGCCATAGAGAACACCAAGATGATTCTGTTTGCATTTAATGTATTATTCAATATAGCTGGCAATGAAAACATAAAGTTAATAATCTAAATATGGTAATAAAAGATAAATGTAAATTGCATCACTTTACATGTGTAGTTAATCAGAAATATGTTATTCATTTAGAAATAGATATAAAGCATGGTTCTAATCTTTTGTACTGATACATAAAGCATAGGTGATGTTCAAAGCGGAGACAAACTTTGAACAGCCTCCATGCCTCCCTGTATGTATATTAAAACTCAACTCTGTCCGAGAAATCAATATGGCCGCCAGTCCAGCCGGGATAATCAGTGTCCCACTAAGACAGTGAATGACTGGTTTGCTACACTCAGGGGCCTGGCGCCGGGGACTAAACACACTCGTACTTCATCCTAATTCTTCCTTCCTACCGCATAGAGATTAAGAAACACTTTCAGATAGCTCTACAGACAGACAATATGACGAAAACAACCGGAATTAGGTAGATGTTTTGGCGAGATTTGGCCACTGTTGACAGGATTAAGTGAGAGATTATGCACACCTGGGAAGAACAGCGGGCAATGTGAATGTACAAGTATTGTGATGATCTGATTGAATTGCTGGAGTGGTGGTCCCTCAAGTGACATTCTGCTGTGGTTGTAAGGATAACTGTTCTATCTCGCAATGCGTCCTGTTTTCACTGGTAGATATTGAAATGTTAACAGTTGCTTTTGATGTGATCAAAACTCTACTCAATTTAGTGCTTTATCATTCTTATCTATTCTGTCAGACAACAAAGTACTCAATGACATCAAATGTTTGCCCCAAATTTGCTAATTTCCAGTTTTTGTGGGACAACTCATAAGATTAATATCTAATATTGTTTTGTTTTTTCTTCAAGCCAAGCAATTTGTCGAGCGATTGGCCATTAGATCTGCCATTCTATCTTTGATGGTAACAAGACTACATGTCAACTTTGGTGTTTATTCCAGACACCAAGGTCTGTTACAGGTATTGAACCAATTATTAAAAGAATCAAATGGCATTTAATGACACTTTTTGACCAATTAAATTCAAGTAAATTTCACTATTACAATGGACAATATTATGACAAACACAAGTAGTATATAGGCTTACTCAAGTCTACAACTAGTGGAGATACAATATCATAGCTCATCAAATGTCTGTAGCTGAAGAACGTACAATCTTGTTACTAAACCTTAATCGAGGTGAAATGGTGATTGTTAACCAAGAATGGTAATGAAAAGTATACTTTACATACTTAGTTTCAACCTTGGGAAATATTGAATTCAATTAATTCATTGGAGAAGATCATCAATGTCAGCAGAGGTTTCGCTGAAGACACTTGTACCAAGATGATGGTATTCACCAGGTCCAGTTTCACCGAGACTGTATATGACATGACTGGAGGAAAGGGCAATTACAGGGTTCAGACTTTAGCAATTTACAGGTGAATTAGATGGTAGGAATTGGTCAACTTAATAACACAGTAAGGACAGACAGATGGGTGTGTGAGTTAAGCAAATCGATGATCAGTAAGTTCATGCTGACCCAAGTTCTTGTAAACGAACACCAGGCCTCAGAAACAATACGAAACCATCTTCTATGAAAGAAAAAATGATACTGAAATTGAAAATTAATATGGACCCCAAGCAGGCATATTATTGGCAACATGGAGTGAGATGATGATCTCAGCTTATGATTACCAGCCATCAGAGAATTGAAAAAAAAACCCACCAAATTCTTTCCAATTATAAGAGGTGATTGGTCGACACAGAAAAACACAGGCTTGCTGAATGTCTATTTATCTTACGTCAAAACTTCCCATCAAAATCCATTCACAGATGATATTGAAAACCTCATACCTTGTGATATCCAATCACCACCATCAATATTATTTGCATTTCTGAATTATTGTGTAATATTGTTCTATCGTAGTAACTTCAGCAGGAGAACTGTTGCCCTTCAGGACTCAGGATTTCTCTAGTTAGGGAGTAATGGCACCACTTTTAGCATAATGGTCCTGGTTACCAGACACTGGACATTACAATGACCCAGAGATTCAGTGGTCAGTTTGACCAATTAACTTTGCTGATACTTGTTCAGTACTTAGATCTAGTATAGAGAACACCTTGAAAATTCACTCCTAACCATCCAACTGAATTTGTATGCAAATTGCAAAATATACCTACAATACATTGACTATTTGCTGGCATTTTGAAATGGCTGTAAACAAGTCTGTGATCCTAAGTCAAATTAATTATTCATACATAAAGATAACAAATTTAAAACAAAATTCATACTGAACCTTCTAAATGATCCAAGCCATACGCGCCAATGTATAAGCTGGATAATTAACTTCATAAGTTATCAATGCTGTAGGCTTCTAGTTAGTGAAATTTATGAGATAAGAATAATATTATCCTTCACGGCTAGAACCAATACCAGTAGTTACGATTTTTCTGATTGAAAATAATGACAGGTTTCGATTTCTTATCAGCATCAAATTGGCTGGGTAATGGTAATGTTAACTTATAACCTATCCATTTCATCTTGAATAAAATATATTTAAACTAAAATGGTGATGGCAGCATCTAAAAACTTGCTTTAAATTTATACATGATTTTTCTAAATAACTCCATCTCTTAATGTTGGTAATGCCTTTAATGTCTTCCAAAAGGACAGACATGATTATTTTCAGCCTTTTCAGGTTCATTCAGTACTTGCAATTATGTAAAATACATAAATATATAAATTTAAGAGTTGAACAAAATGCCAGTTAATTCAAATAAATAACATCACAATTAACATGATAGGTACCTGCTGTATAAAGATATTGTTTTTTCAAAATTCAGAATGAGTTAAAACTTGTACAGTGGACCCCCATTTATCCAGACTTCGGATAACCGGTTCCCTAATTATCCACACAGTTTTTACTAGGAACCATATATCAGTCTTCCTATGTAAAATGACTCGGACATCTGGAAATTCAGTTATTCACACAATTTTACCAGGAATGCAGCTGGCCGGATAAACGGGGGTCGATAGTAGTAATATATATACCTCCCTAGACTACTTGTAGAGGTATTACATGAGAAGAACTCTTGCAGAAGAATCTTCTACAAATGTCCCAAAGATCAATAGGATCTGCTGGGAATCACAATCCACTCTCTGACAATTACGTATACATATACGCCTGCATATATTCACAAGAGGTACCAGCAATACATCTTCTAATGTCCATTAAAAGAATATAGATAGTTTTTACACATAAGAATAATGTAATGTAATAGTCCCTTTGGCATTAACTGACCTTAAAACTGGCATCAAAATATGTGGAATGGTAGACAATGTGGGATGTTAATAGTTTGTAAAGGGTGCAATACCTTATTTATTCATAGACAATGAAATAAAAGCAATATATTTCAAATATATACGATAATAATTTGATTGATCTGAGGTTTGACATTATCAATACTGGTAGTATTTTTTGTGATCTTTCTCCAGACTACTTATAGGGTGTAGTGGTACGATGTCAGACTTCAGAGTAAAATGTCCTGTTTTTGAACCTGCCTCGAGGCCCTTGCATCAATGTCTGCAGAATACAATGTCAATTATGATAGAGTGTAATTCTTGGTTACTCACTACCAACTGGTGTTATTATTCTTGGTGTCGTCGCTTATGGGCGAGATATTCCTGCAGCGACGTAAAGCAATAATTCAATATTATTCTTGGTTACTCAGTCCCAACTGGTGTTGTGTTTGGTTACTAAGTACCAACTGGTGTTATCATTCTTGGTTACTCAGTACCAACTAGTATTATCATTCTTGGTTACCCAGTACCAACTGATACTATCATTCTTGGTTATTCAGTACCAACTGATGCTTGCATGTCTACTGCAATACCATGCTTTAAACAGGGGTGAATACAGGGGGCAGGGCTTATTGAGAAGGTTTTAGGCTGAAAGGCATCCTAGAAGGATGTTAACTACAGTTCTAAATCATAAATATGAAGTTAAATAGTCACTGAAATTATGAGACTGAAAGTCTGGATGCGCCCCTGCTATAAAGTAGTTGCAGGTTTCTTCTTTTTTATTAATTCTGTCCTACTTTCAGACACAGATTAGAAGATACTTGTGTTGTCACCTTTGACAAGTGGCTACTTTAACAATGCCTCTATTCTCTCAACATGGAATGGGTACCCAGTAGGATGAGATGGTCATGCGACTGCTAACCTTTGATTTCAAGACTTGAAACGGCAGCTTGGGTTGTCTACTCCCCAGGAAGGCAAGTGATGGCGCACTGAATCATCGCCAGGGGAAGTAATGTAGCTTTATGAGCATGCTTTCTAGCATGGATTTGGCGCATTATAAATCACGATCATATAATTGGTGGTAATTTGACATGTCTTCTTTTATTTTTGCTATTGTCGCCAGGTGATAAAAGTATTAGCAACAGGCTTATCTGATGACAAGAACATTAGCATCAGCTCCATCAGGAAATAATAGTATTAGCCTATGCCTCAGCAGGTCTGCATGAAGAACATGGCACAGAATACTGAGGGACCAAACCAAGTCACATACACACATGTTGGGCAGACTGTATTCCGTGCACGTAGTACACCACCAGAGGATTAGACTGAGAATATAATAAGCTGTTATCCGCATACCATAAACATCTCTCTTGGGATCTATGGTTCTAGGTTAGGAAGTCTCGGCAAGAGAAGGTACAAGCTTGTCTGACCTAAGTACAAGCATGTTTCTGTTACCACTGTCCTATCTACTAGTTCCAGAATACAGTATGTGGATCTAGTGTCTCAATGCTATAACTCACAATCAAGACAATGATCAAGCAAACTGTCAATGTGGCATCAAATAAATGTAGTATCAAACATAGGCTTGTATTCCCAAGACAGACAGTCAGAACACACTTGTGGAATCAAAGCATCTCTAATTTAAGATTCATTGACAGTCAATGATATTAGACCAGATATCCTGCCATGAAAAAGCTGGTAATGTTTCATTTATCAAGACAATATATATCTATTATGACTGTTTCCATGGTATTGAATGTCTTACAAACAATTCGCTGATCATCTTATATTTATCAAACCAATTATTAATTCCCAAATATAAAAATAATATCTATTATAACACTCAATGGTATTAGATGGGATGCCTTTCAAGGAATCAGATGTTAAAATTTCATTTATCAAGACAATATATATCTATTATGACAGTCTCAATGATATTGAATGTCTTACAAGGATTGTTCTAATCATCTAAAATTTATAAAATACATTATTTCCCATATACATTGTAATAGGATAAAAACTCAGGGTTGCCTTTTGTAAATTGCTGTTATTGTTTCATATTAAGATAAATTCATTCATGTAAATTAAAGACAGTGTAATGCAGTCATATGTGCACATGAGTGTAAGTTTCATAGTTTAAACTTGTAGCAATTGTTAACTCTTTGAGTATGTGAGTGAGTTTAACGTCGCTGCGGGAATCTTTCACCCATTTGCGACGAGTTAACTCTTTGAAGTGACATTCATACTGTAATGAAATACCATGTGTACTCTTACTGACACTATATTTAAAAAATTAATGTGAGATGAAGATCCATCTTCAATTTCAATTTTAAAAGTTTTCAAAATAAATTATTTACACATTTCTATGTAATCAATAGTATCCTTAAGCAGACATTCAAACAATCTCTCTAGAAAGTACTATGCTTGAAAAGCATGTCAAATCAAGCAATCAGATTTACATGTAACTATTGTACATTAAAAAAACCACTTTTTAACCATGCTTAAAATTCCTAAATGCAGGAACCTTACTTAGAATGTGCACATTGATCACTACTGATAGTGTATTAATAAGCTGAATCCATTACTATCTGATCCTCATCAATCAATATTTATCCCGTAACGATATACTGTGTCAAAAATGAAATTACTGACAAAGCTGAGAGTAAAAAGTGTGTGTATCACCTTAAGCATTCAGCCATCCTGTCATGGAGAAGGATCAATTCCAAGATATCCGTGGCCACAATGACAAAATATCCTGTGTCACATAGCGATAGCGAGTCCTACAACTATATCCCCACATTGCCTCAGCGTAGTCGTAGTACAGAACATCTGCTACGTTTGTGTCGCGGCCGTTGGAGGGCTGGATTGATCAAACCTTAATCTCTCTTCCATCAAGATATATACACCGCTACTATGAAAGCAGACGACACAATAACACTGCAATAGAAAAAGTCAGCCATCTTGAATGCTTCCCTGCTGGGGACCCATGTAAACTATAAAGTGGTAGTACTCTGGAGGAAGTCAAAAAAGTCACGAGAGGATGGTTCTACTAACGAGAGAGGATTGGGACGAAGACGAGCGACCCGAGTGTTGTCGACCGACTGATGATTCAACCATGATGCAAATGCAACAGCCAGCGTTTATCTAGTTATGGACTTTTCCCACATTCAAACAAAGCAGTGCAAACCAACTGCCATTATATCTGATTCCAGTCCATTAGAATTAATATATTCTTAGTCACATCAAGGTGAAGAGATCACATTTGTAACTGATGGCATATTCAATCAGGCAAAATGTCACCTAATTGAGTGGTTTGCATTGGCAATCTGGATGTCAGGGTAATATTGGTGAAAAGGGGGACATCGCTAAAGTGCTTTACAGATTTATCAAGATTTATTCAGTATTCAGCCTGATGAATGGGAAATAATTTGCCAATGATGTACAGTACCCCTGCCCTTGCCATGAGATTGTGTTATGAGAGGTATATTAGTCCTGGAATTCTTGTAAGCTTCTTGTTCCTGTTACATGGACAGACCCTAGGGCGATGGGAGTCATAGGCTTTCATACACACGCATAGTCAGCTAAGTCTCGTGTAGCACTACAATCATTCCGTGAAATGGAACCCAGATTGTCAAGACTTACTTATTAAAGTACATTCTGATTAGATTTACTTACTTTAATCAGAAAGTTCAGGAATCCAGACCAACATTTTGAATTACTTGCCCACAGGGCTAGTAATGGCAACTTGCAAAGGCACAAATGTGCTATATGTTAAAAAATAGGTTGCCTGTAGTTCAATTTAACTTGCTCCTGTAATGCAGTGTCTATAGCCCTGCGGTTGTTATTATCTCATTAATGAATGAATACCACATACCGTACATAATTAAAATTTCTGAGTAAAGTGCATACATGTATGCATCTTAATCCTTTATATCTAATGTACCATGTTTTGATAGATTACAAATAATGAAAACGCTGATCTGCAATGGGAATACGTAAAAAAGAATCATTCTCACAGCCAGAGTTCATTATAGTCATTACATCCGCCATGTCACTTACATTAATTACATCACCCTGAATGCCTGTCATTTGTACAAACGACAACGTGCATTGGTCTATATTACCATGGCAACTCTAGCAGAATGGATAGAGTTATCGTGCAGTCAGGAAAATCGCTACTTCTAGAGAAAAACAAATACATTTTAGAATCGCAAATATTTATGCATGAGGAAATCCCATCTTTATGTTCATGTCCAATTATCTCCGGATTGTGGTGACTTTGAAAAGCCTTTAGGTCCTGTTTTCTCTGAATAAATAAATGATTAGGATGCTGATTATAAGACAACGACGCCAGCATGGTACACGTAACATAAAAAAAGCGGAAACATATTCACATTAGTGTTAA
This sequence comes from Lepetodrilus pustulosus, assembly GCA_032355345.1. Lineage (NCBI taxonomy): Eukaryota > Metazoa > Mollusca > Gastropoda > Lepetellida > Lepetodrilidae > Lepetodrilus > Lepetodrilus pustulosus. The sequence continues at coordinate 8,042 of JAULBP010138057.1, read as the reverse complement.
TGTTGCACTGACATCTCAAGAAATGTGTATCATAAATTTTCTGAACTAATAATATTAATAATTCTTTCTTTGAGTACCGGTATATTTTAATTCACATAAGATACTAGTATCCAATATTTTTATATGGACTCAGGGAATTGCAGTAACAAGTTGTCTATCAAACAGTTTGACAGTCAATTGAATATAAAAGTAGATTCCGGTGAAACCTAACAGTTCCTTTGATATGCTCTCTGAAAGCGGCCGAGACAAAATTAGCAAATAATCTTCAAGAATCTTGAGACAGATGCCCTTTGCGATCATGATGACCTAAGATGGACTCTCTCACTCAATCTAACTTACAGAGATGTCTTGAACAAAATTCCGCCAATGTTGATACCTACATTGATTGAAATCCATCTAGATACAATTCAATCACTTACCAGATAGACAACAATTATTGATATTTGCCAACCTGATGGAACTCGCCACCATACGGAGATTCCAATGCTGTTATTTGAGATTTGTGTTAATTCTTTCATTGGAAGTTCTTTTTTTAGCTACCAATGGAATCTGTAAAGTTTACACTGGTTGTTTTTAATAAGTGGAGTGAGTCCATTGGGGTAGTTCAGCAACACTGTGGTGATCTGTGTATAATGGAGACATAACCTGTATAACTATGCCACAGTAAGACATACGAGTGCAGAGGAAATAAGGGGAGACAACTGTACAAGCATACGGGCAGTACATTCCAGTCCACCCAAGTCCTTGTTATTTACTGTGAAAAAGCTACTGGGCCTTATACAGACTTGTAGTTCTATCTAACCACCCCAAATTTCAAAGCCTCCTCTTCAGCCACAAACACAAACGCAAAACAACACCCACAAAACCCCCGCAAAACAACCCCTGCAAAACAACCCCCGTCTCAGCCTCTTATAAGAAGCAGAGTACGATAGCAACATTGCATGTTAAAACAATGCTAAACATAACTTTCAGGTCTGCATATATGATTCTACTAGTATAGATAAACAATCTGAAATAGATACAAAGCTAATATCATTAGTAGTGTATGGTTTTTCTCAGCATTCACCTGGTCGTTCTGTAAATATTAATATTTATTTCCATACATTTTGATAGAGTGTATGTATATGAACACAACAGGAAGCTGTTATACAGTTAACATGGTTAAGAAGCTCTTTGAAGACAATGGTTGAAGCAATGTCAATAAATAAGAGCTTACTCTATATACATGAAGGAAATGCAAAGAAAACAATCAAATACTTACTTGAGACATTCCATAAATAGAAGATATGATAAATATTCTACATAAAACGATAACTTTATATTGAGTGAATATTACTACAATTTGGTAAAGAAAGATAAATTATTTGTTAGATTAATACTTCTCTTTTTTTATATAATACCATGGAGCTATTAAGTATCAAAAATACATTGTTAACAGCAGTGTGAACCATCTACAGTTAAGTAAAAATTGCTCAAGATATCAACAAGTTTTAATGGATATGTTCAATAAAATACATGTATAAGTAGGAAATGCACACATTGCTAAAAAGCAAGAAATGTTAGTAAGTAAAACATGATGTTTAGCCTTCAGGTGGACAACTAAGTCAACTTCTGACAAATTTCAACCAGCTTCATCTGGAGATTCAATAAAATGTATTCTATTTCTAGAGAGTCTACACCAAATTTCCCAGAAGGTTGATTAGATGAGAACATTGATCAAATGACTGGGGTAATAATGTAGCACTTTGAACAAGCATTTGAGCATGGATTTTCCACAATATATATATGCACATTGTTATTATTATTATTACATGTATTATTCTTAGTATTATCAAACTGAAAAGTTTGATAACTCACCAGTCACTATGTGATAGTGGTCCACCTTGAAGGCCAAGATTATCATAGGGTTAAATTGGGTTCAAACAGGGCGATACAAATCTATAGGATTAATTAATATAGGATAGGTTTCCGGGTTTAAATAGGGTTATTAAACAGCCAAAATAGAATAGGCTTAAATACGGCTAAACAATAATAATAGAATAGGCATAAATTTTGAAATTTTGAAATATGATGGACTTACTTGATTGTTTTCCGAGTGATTGCTGGAGATCCGGGTGACCCTCCTTTGCGGATAGCTGATGGAGGAAGACCATCCTCATCGACCTTCTTTCCGAACACCTCCTCCTCCTCATCCACCTTCTTCTTCTTCCCGAAACACCAGCTGCACAGGACGGTGCCCAGGACCAGGCCGATCACTGCACCCAACGAGCCCACGATCACCAGGACAATCTGCCCGGTGTCATGCATGGCTGAAAAACAGAACAGGAAGTGATTGTAGACTACTACAGGTGTCATAGTGGATATATCAGTGCCCACGACTAGGTCCACGAGCATCCATGCCAAGCATGACTACAACACAAAACATGAAGTCTGTAGAACATGGTGAAATCTGACCTCACAGAACAAGGCTGATGATCTCAATCTGATGTCCCTATTGACCTAGTGTTCCATCACTACCTATCCTAATGTTGGAATGAAAATCCTAGGCCAAAGCTTTTGAGTGTGTTTAGCAATAACATGATGTTGAATACCAGATGGTATAGAATGTCCTGGAACTCAGTTGCATGAGGACACCAAGTGAGCATGGTTAGGATGCCAATGATAATGATGATGACATTAAGAATAATCATACACATATAGTCTAAACCCATCCAACCAGCACCACTTGGCCTCTATCGTGCATTGTTTGGAATACAGCATGCCATAATTATTGAGCAGTGATACTCAGTCATGTAATAGAAACACATGACCTTGAGGGTGGGGGTGGTGTTTCCTGTGGGAGTTTGTTTGGAGTTGGGAGATGGGTGTACAGGATAATGTAATTAATGACTTGGGAGCAGGGATACTCCTAACATGTTATTTGTGAATCTGGTCGATCAGAGAACACAAGAAAGGTGGAGAACCTTGATTTGATAAAAATGTTCCAATGGCCTTGTATTGCTAAATCAAGTAACGAAAGAAACAATCACAATTGACCTCTTTGCCAAATACCATTTATACCATTGACAACAAGTTGTTGAATTGCTATGGACATAAATGAGGTCGCTATGTATTATACATACTGTTTTGCCATCCCCTGAGCATGAAGTACTCTGTAGTGATAGTCTGTACCTACTCGCCTGCCATTCTCGGGACAAATAGTATTCTGTAGTCATATAACCTACACCTAATGGCTTGCCATTCTATGGGCTTAGAGCACTCTGAAGATAACTAGCATGCACCTGGCGTGAACGTTGAAATATATCATGTGAGTGAAAGTGTATATCGGGGCATGGAACACTGGCATTGCAGCTGTTACTCTGATTAAGAGAAGATGAATAATTCAGGGGTTCCGAGCAGAATAGGCACAGTTCTGATTCATCTCGTCTGATGTCAGGGCTTCCTTCGCCTGTCCAATGCTAGTTACCGTACGGGATAGGATTATCCTCTGACGGTATTCCAGTTTAGTAGAAGGACATTGCATAAAGTATTGAAGTGATCAAAACTCAATCAGAGAGATCCACGCGGGTGTACGATCTCTATCCACAAAGGGTAAATAATAGATTAGTTTGAATGGTTAGGGGTTAATAAGGAAACTTTTAATTTGCAGAAACTGTAACTAAAAATCTGTAATTAAGGTTGCTGTATATTTTTAATTTCTTACATCATGTTCATGAGGATTTATCAGATATATTGTTCTTCATCTATGCCATGTTTGATTATGTTCACTGAAAATGATACACATATATATTACTACATGTGTATTGCAAGTTTAAAACAAAATTTTGCAGAAAGTCCCCTTTTAGCATATCATGTCACTAATGCCTGCATGCTGTAATATTGGAGCTAAAATTGAGAACATTGGCATTATATATAATCACACTAACACATTGACCTTAATATAAACTAATTGACTTTGAGTGAAAACAGCTAATCCCACTGGAACTCCTGAAATCTGATTGTCTCCATTTTCCTATTATCAATCATCTAATAAGTTTGAGTGATTTCACACTGATATAGACAAAACACATTTAATGGCAGACAATGTATATTTGACATTTTACAGAATCTTTCAAGCCTTAGTTATTTACAATTATATAAAACAAATGTTAAGTATATATTTATCATAACAGGCAAAGTGTTCTCCCTGCAATAACTTCTCAGTTCGGCATCTATGGTTGTTCCCAAGAGAAAGAAGAAGAATGCGAAAATTAATCTGACATCTTCTTACAGGTTGAAGTGTAATGTCAAGAAAAACATCTTATAGAAGCATGTGGAGCACTCACAGGAGATTATACTAAAGCTTTGTACAATAATAATACCACGAGATATTTGTCAAGAGAGCAAGCAGCAATTCATCTTGATGTGTTTGGTCAATACTGGAGAAAGCTGACAGACGTCACTGCTAATGCCGGACTAGGAAGTCTCCGTGTCACATGCCATAAATAACCGGATTAAAACTTTCCAGGAAGCACAAATAAGTTCTGCTAGAGAAGACTGAAAGTTTGAATGACCCCACAAGAAGCATACCGGTATTGTAAAAGATTAAACCACTGTATGGTGTTCCTTTACCAATGTCAAAGACTTCAATGGGAAAATGTCTGTCCTAGTAGATAACTTATACAAAGTCAAGCTTTTCACAAAGTAATCTGGTAACTGAGTCTCTAACAAATGTATTATTAGGGTATGTTGATTGAAAATAACTTCATTAGCACTGAAGTGCAATGTTTTGCTGAAAGATGACCAACATTTACTGGTAAATGAACTTTTCAAGTTACCATTCAGAACCTCCAAGAGTTCTCATGTTTCTAAGGATTATGTTGCCTCAGGCAAGATCACCATCAGTCATGGCAAGACTTGCTATAATTAATATATCCCCTTTAGAACTAACAATGTCGTCATATAATTCAGCTTAGACTGATGCCCTTTGTGAATTTCCAGTGATGAAACTCTTGACATATAGACCATGCGGTTGCCCAAAGATATAGATCATTGAGTTTACCAGAAATACGTGTATCAATAGATCATGGAGTTGCCCAAATATATTAAGACCATGTTGTTTTTCAAAGAGATTGACCATCAAGTTAGCCAGAAATACATGTATAGACCATTCAACTGCCATATGCTAAGAGAAATAGACCATAAAGTTGCCCAGAGATATTCCAAATTACCATAGAGTTGCCCAGAGGTATAGACCATAAAGTAGCCCATAGATGTAAACCATGGAGTTGCCCAAAAAATTGACCTTGGAATTTAACAGAAATACATGTATCAGCATAGACCATTGACTTGCCCAGAGAGATATAGATCATCAAGTTGACCAAAAACATAGACCATCAAATTGCCGAGAGATATAGACTATCAAATTGATCCAAGATATCGACAATCAGAAATTGCTCAGAAATATTGATCATCAAGTTTCCAAGAAATGCAATCAAATTCCACCACATACCGATAACCTGGAGATATAAACGATCAAGTTCTCAAGAGAACTGCACTTCACAAGCCATGTTATAGCCAATACATGTCCACAATATAGAGAAACGTGTCACTCAACCTGCCAACTGCACTGAAAAGCAGTCTATGGCCTGACCTACACACACTGGCAATGTAAATAAGTGGATTTCACTGGAGTATATTTGCTTTGAATTAAATGAATATAAAGCTTACAATTTCCATTTGAATAAGCGATGAAAACCTTTAAGGTAAATTTGAAGTGAAATTTGAGTGAGAAAAAAATATCAGAGTTTACATTTCATCATTTGAAATACACAATTTTATTTTTTATTTAAATTGAAATTAATTTGAGTTTTTGTCCTCCAATCTGGGCGCACTGTTGGACATACTGCAGACCCAGTGAGGGTTTCATTCCTGCAATCGATTGAGCTTCTTTGATGTTTGCCTACGCTTCTCCAGTTAAGGAATCAATATTTAACTTATACAGATCTGACATCACAGACTACTAGTACATTATGGACTAATGACTGTGTCACTGACAAAAATAATCTGTAAAAACATAATATTCTCTATTAATAAAGAAATCTGGCCGCAAATATACAAAACCTTTTAGAGTACGATTTCATGTTAAATTCAAAGTTTTGTTCACAAATCCCCATATAAAATCAGTGCTTGAGCATGGATTCGTACTTTAAAAGGTTTTGTAAACTGGGTGCCCAATTGCTTTAAAGACATAATATCACAGATATTGATGGTTGTTTTGGACTAGTTCTAACCTACAACTGCCAAGTACATTCACTTGACATGCACAAAATCATGTTTGTACTTCCAAAAACCTTTCCACCTCTGTATGGTAGACAAAATACCTCTGCACCCCAACGATAGTGTATTTTGACAACCTGGATGTGGTCGATGGGGTCGTATTTTATTTTGCTTCATGATATTAATGCAAAGGGACATAACTCCAAGTAGTACGACTAAAACATAAAATGATAGGACAGCGTTTATTCATAAATCAGTGATGCATTAAGACAAGAAAATTAGTGCTAATTATATGAAATTTGTGATAACTATCAAGTGTTTTGGGTGGATAAATCAAACGTAAGTAGTCTCAGATAGAAATTTGCTTGTCCATTATTTAGGTCAACTGTCTGTGGTAGTATGCCTTCTATATAACATAGATTTCCTCTGATTGCAAGAAGAAATTATTATTGAGTGTGTACATGACCATACATCAAAAGACAACTGGATCCATCGGCCTTGAAGCCCTGTCATCTCTAGTCCCTCCCATCTGAGACAGACTGTAAGCAAGCACTTGCTAATATTGTAAAATATTGTTTTAGAGGATGCTTATGAGTAATAGTCCAACCAGACTAGGAAGGATCAAGTTAATCAGGTTTGTTTTGACTATACAAGCCTGGAAGCGGTATGTGGTCAGTTAATGGATTATATTTCAATATTTATCTAGACCAGAGAACAACACTAGGATCAGTATGGCATAGCATTATATAATTATATTTCTCACATCAAAAGAAGCTTGCTGACATTTTTTTCAGAACTAAATCAGTTCACATGACATTTTCCTACATTTCATTTCGTAGTTTGTATTCAAGCATTGCATGGAAAATCATATTCAAGGTTTTCTGTATTTACACTTTTAGTGTGGCCACAAATAATTTGAATTTATGATGTTACATCATACATATATAACTTAATAAAATATACAGTATGTATACAACTACAGTATAAGCATGTTCATAATCACTTCTCAACAAGAGCATGTTTGGTAGGCTCCAGCATGAAGAATGTAATGATTAATTTACATTCTCCTGCAAATTAATGCAACTTTTCCAAATCTCCACCATGTCCATGTCTCAATCATCTATCTTAAGGAAGAAGTTCATCAAACACGGACAATGGCAGACGCAGATTCAAAGTCTGGCGTGAAAAGAGGCTAGAATTTCAATTGCAAATTGGTTATCTATTTTACAGCTCCTTCCATATCAGCACACTGTAAATGCCATTCTCTTGGGCCAGTACCTACAGGTCTGACGACTCATGAAGAATTAGGCTACTGGGTTAACAGTGTGGTTACATTGGCCAACATCTACTGGCCTTGGAAGACTATAGTGAAGCATATAATAATATTGCAATGTTAGTTGATTATTCAATATAGAATTAGGAATAGTAATACTTAACGTGCAATGTTGTGCCAAACTCATGCTCATAGCGCTACACTATTACACAAGTCAACTGATCAGTGTGCTCTCATTTTCCTTCTCGACACCCTGGGGAGTATACAATCATAGTAAGCCGTATGCAGATCTAGAGTAAAGTCATGACTTCTGCAAACGCTTCACCTCAATAATAAGAAGACGGTACAAACAGTGTTATTCCTAAACAAGATTTTCATTGGAAGATATACTACTATCATAAATTTAAGATATTAATACATGTATATTGTTTTAAACTAAAGATCAATCATTGTACTTCAAAGCTGTTCAGCGATAGCATCACGAGAATATTGAACAACTTATGTGAGATAT